>MU968415.1:0-105182 GCA_034641835.2 Pinus albicaulis
ACAAACACCAACCACACTGAGCCATTGTAAAAAGACAGAGACCGTACACGGAAATATATATAGAACACTTCATAGATAAACATATGTAACCTCCCGAGAGAGGAAGAGAATAAGGTGAATAATTGAACAACAAGAGAGAAAAATGTGCTTGTCATCCTCTCATGTTTTCATCCTCATTTAGCCATTGTACAAAGACAGAGACCGTACACGGAAATATATATAGAACACTTCATAGATAAACATATGTAACCTCCCGAGAGAGGAAGAGAATAAGGTGAATAATTGAACAACAAGAGAGAAAAATGTGCTTGTCATCCTCTCATGTTTTCATCCTCATTTAGTTTTGACGAATGCCAAGATTTTTTTTGCAACTCAGACCAATAAAATAATTGGCCATTTAAAAATAATATTTTCATAAATAGTAAATGTTACATTGAGCTTTCTAGAGATATTTCATACTTCCGCCCTTGAAGTTAAAACACCTTCCTTGATGTTTATCATTAACTACTACTCATGATATAACAATATATACCACCCCAAAAGAGAATAATTCCCTTTCAAAATGAAGGATTTACATTTCCACAAAATACAAATAAGAAAAAATAATAATGTTTTATCAATAGTTACAAGAATTTATAACCGCAAGAATATGAAAATTCTACTTTCCATCACTTTTCCATTATTCAAACTCATAAAATCCATTACTTACCAATTACTCTGGGAAGTCATGGTTACTTTTATGAAAACACTTTAAGAATGGTTTGACAGCCCATTATCACTCTATTGCAAGCACCCTGTAATGTATAACTAAAAAATCCAAAATAGTCACATTAGTCACCACATTTTCAATCAAATGAAATACCTTTAACTATCAATCAAATGTGCAATGCCACATGTTATTTTAATCACATTACTTATACAAGTACTCAAAGAGAGCCAACCCTATAATCATTGAAATGATCAATAACTGCACCAATTGCATACTATCTTAGCCTCTTGCTAAATACATTCATAATATTGGTAATACAATAAAGAAAATACACTTCCAATAATTCCTTACCGGACACTAGGCTCTTTTCTTGTCATGATGTACATAAAATATTTACATGATTATATATAAAATGCATTTATAATACAACACATAAGGGTGAAAATGCGAAGATGGGTAACACTTTTGTGAGAATTCGAGGCGGAAATTTGTTTTCCTTCATAGTTCGGCCTAACTCTTGTCATAGTTCGGCCGAACTATTGAATTTAGTTCGACCGAACTTCGTTTTTCGTTTACATTGATGGCGTACTAACAGCAATGGCAAACAAATTTTTCGCCTGAGTTTGGAAAAATGTCAAACAAAATACAGCCGAACTATTATTTTATAAATATATCACCTGCAAACTGTTCCAGGTTTCTGTTCACATTTATCGCATGCTCATTTATGTCCCACTGATTTGCTGTTGTCCCGTGCGCTCATTTGTGTCTCGCTGATTCACTACTGTCCCACATGCTCATTTCTGTCCCATTGATTCGTTGTTGTCCCACACAAATTTATTTGATTCGTTGTTGTTATACGCGAATTTAGCTCATTTTCTGTTGCGCCAGGGGAGTTTTGTTGATTTGCACTGCGCTGAGGAGGTAAGATAATCCAAATTTTAAATTTCTGTAATTTTTTTTTTTTTTTTTTTTTAAATTTGGTTTTAATCTGATTTTTTTGGTCGCAGAGGTCTTCCACAATGTCTTTAGGGACCGTTGTCTTCAGCGTCTTCAGCGTCCTTTGCTGCGACTTTCCAGGTACGTTTAACATTCTCCCTATTATCCTGTAGGGAAATTATGCAGGAGAAATCATGTTCTGAACAAACACATATACTATAGTTTGTATTGGTTACCTCTCTATACAACAATTAACCTAAAAAAGGAATGGCTTTACTTTCACCAATTTTTTTTTTGTTAGTGTTTCTTTTGCATGGCTCTGTTTTTTCATTTTCCCCCTGGCATATAACTTTTTGTTTTTCATGTACCTTTTACATATCTTCGAAAAAAATACCCACATTGCTATTTACTTTATCAGCCTACATAATTAATGTAAATGGCGGCTTGCACAGGGCCCTGCCACCTACACCCAGACTTTATTCTGTTCGAAGCAACCAACTCACAACCTGGTATGTGTAAAAACCTTGATAGATTGGCTTACTTACTTGAACTTTTAGATCTTACTGGTGGCTTGGTTGGCTTAGTTTTTGGCACATAGAACCTTGACTATTGATTTCACTCTACCTACTCTCCTAAACTTATGTGCATCATATCTATGCATCAACAACCATTTATAAACCGGCTACCTCAACTTAGAGCTTTCCAAGGGCGTTCAACAACACTTACTGATATATTCTTAATTGATACGACACTTAGCTTAGACCATTCATTTTTATTACATTTAGAATCAAGCCTACTTTAGGAATGAATGTTGGTTGGATAGGTTCAAACCAGCTCAGTCTTCCCATTGACTGTAAAACCTTCAGGCTGCTTCATATATATTTATTATGAAAGATCTCAATAAACCTCATTTTAGCAGGAATTTGGCCATTCAAACACACATCCATTGACCACCAACCATCAAAACATGTATCGTATTATGAACGAATTACTAGATATACAGCGAGAACGTCATTACATATATCATTCCTCACCCATATGAATGAGAGAGGCCCGGTAAGGAACATGCAAAGAACCAATGAATCAGTCTAACTGTATACGCTTTTTTGGCTCTCTTCCTTTTGGAAATGTGTTGATAATACTGTCAATTACTACAAATTTGTAATAGAGTTTAATAAGGATAAGACTGTCTATTACTACTATCTCTTTAAACTGTATACATTTTTTTGGCTCTCTGCTTTTTGGAAATGTGTTGATAAGACTATCAATTACTACAGCTTTGTAATAGAGTTTAATAAGGATAAGACTGTCAATTACTACAACTTTGTAGTAGAGTTTAATAAGGATAAGATTGTCTATTACTACAATCTCTTTAAACTGTATACACTTTTTTGGCTCTCTACTTTTTGGAAATGTGTTGATAATACTGTCAATTACTATAGCTTTGTAATAGAGTTTAATAAGGATAATAATGTCAATTACTAAAGCTTTGTAATAAAGTTTAATAAGGATAAGTCTATCAATTACTACTATCTCTTTAAACTGTATACACTTTTTTGGCTCTCTGCTTTTTGGAAATGTGTTGATAATACTGTCAATTACTACAACTTTGTAATAGAGTTTAATAAGGATAATAATTTCAACTACTACATCTTTGTAATAGATTTTAATAAGGATAAGACTATCAATTACTACTATCTCTTTGAATCTAAGCTTCCATAATAAGAAAATACAACAGAATCCATGGGAATCATACTAGCAGTGAATACGAGTAAGAACCATGTTTGGAATGAAGTAATGGTACTAGCTCTTGTATTATGAGTAACATATCTGTAAGGTGTAAGAATAACCATAAGCACTGGTGTGAAGATTAGCTCTATAAGGGGAATAGCTCTATGTATGAACTAGTACTAATACATACCATATTCTATAAGATCGTAAGCTTTTATATATAATTGTAATGGTAATAGCTCTTGTATTACAAGTAACATGTCCGTAAGGTGTAAGAAGAACCATAAGCATTGGTGTGAATATTAGATTTGTAAGGGGAATAGCTCTATGTGTGAACTAGTACTAATACATACCATATTCTATAAACCAAACATAATAATGTATTAGGACATGCTCCTTTAACTTGCAAATAGTATGGTCGAAATGTGGATCTCATGACTCTTCATGATTAATGCTTCTAGAAACCAAACATAATTTAATGTATTAGGACATAATTTAATGTATTAGGACATGCTCCTTTAGGCTTGGTGGAATTACCTTTGCTTTTTATTGCTCTCTCTCACACACACATATATATATATACATGAAGAGATCCCATTTTATTTTTTATTCATAGATCAAACGTCATTTAAATACAAGATTTATCATAATGTACAATGATTCATTCAATATTTTTCATAGATCAAATGTCATTTAAATACAAGATTTATCATAATGTACAATGATTCATTCCATATTATTCATAGATCAAATGTCATTTAAATACAAGATTTATCATAATGTACAATGATTCATTCCATATTATTCATAGATCAAATGTCATTTAAATACAAGATTTATCATAATGTACAATGACTCATTCCATATTCATTTTTAGATTCAGGAGGAGCTTTTGAGAATGTTATGATAATGCCAATAAAGAATGAGCTAGAATCATCTTCAACATCTATTAATTAGATATGAAAATTTATAATACTACTATGTACATTTGAGAATATTTTGGAACATGTTTATATAAATTATATATACATATGTACTTTTTTTTCATAAATATTTTCATTAAAAAATGAACCCTTTAAATGATGAACCTAGTTAATGTTGCTTCTTCATGAAGAAGACTACTTGATCTTTGAATTTGAATTTGATGATGGTCCTTTGTTATGCTTCTTGACTACTTCAAATTATTGACACAATCATATGCTTCTTGTTACTCTTTTTATTTCTTCCTTATATTGTATTCTCCCCCTTAGATATTGTGTACTCTCCCACATAGATATTGCACTCAATTTCATAGGCTCTTCTTTTGAAGTAAAATAAGTGACAATAATTTACAAGAACTATCCCTAATTTGTTTCTCACATATTCAAATGCTTCTCCAACAAGAGGCTTTGTGGGTATGTATTCCATCTTCACTATTTTATCAAAGACTTGTTGTGTGAGGAAGTGGTACTTTATGATGATATGTTTAGTGATTGAAGGGAGTAGAATATTTTATTTTTGAAATTATTATCACACTTGTATTGAAACACTTAATAGATATATAGGTTCACTGAAGTTTACCTTAATATCTTGTAGAGCCCGTTTCATCCAAAACACTCAAAAAGAAGTAACTACTATGTATTCCACTTCTACTCTAGATAGAGAAAGTAATGTCTCTTTCTTGCTTAAATATTAAACCAAAGACTCTTCCTAAGTAGAATTATACATTGTCCACTTGTACTTTTCTTGTCATCCACACAAGCCTAGTTGAATCTCTATATGTTGTCAATGTAAATTTCTCACCTTTTGGGTACTATAGTCCATTGTTTGTAGTCTCTTTCAAGTATCTTAATATTTGTTTGTTGGTAATAGATGAGTTTCTCACCTTTTAGGTACTATAGTCCATTTTTTGTAGTCTTTTTCAAGTATCTTAATATCTATTTTTTGGTAATAGATGACTTTGTTTAGTTGTTGATTAAAATATACCAACTAATATAAATTCCAAAATTATATCTGGTCTTTAAACCTTGTTATGTATATCAAGCTTCTTATCATATAGATGTAAAGGTTATGATCAAAATATCACCTCATTCATCATCCATCCTCTGCCCATAACTTTCATCCAATTGATATGGAGATTCACTTAGGTCATTCATCATCCATCATCTGCACATAAATTGCATCAAATTGATATGGATATTCACTTAGGTCATTCATCATCCATCATTTGCACATAACTTGCATTTTATGTGCATCCAATTGATATTCAACATGTATATAGTATTTAGAAACAAAAATTAATTTGATACAAAACATAGGTTTTAACCAATTATATAGTTTTTCATTCTCATATCCATGGTCTCAAACAATGAGAGAGAAAAAACCTTTTATATTCAACATGTAAAACACAAATTAGCCATAAAAGTTTCCCATTGAAACCAAAAGTGATTTGATACAAAACATAGGTTTTAACCTAATCTAGTAAATGCCCCTACATTCAATTTCTAGAATAGATCTAATTAGAATATTTTCATTTTCATATCCATTTTATTTCTATAGGCAGAGTTTGTAAAGGGCCAAGTAGCCTCTGGATCTCATCTTTTATGAAAGGTGACATATCTAGTAAATGCCCCTATAGTCAATCTTTGGAATAGATATAAATTCCCCTACAGTAAATGCCCCTACAGTCAACATGTATATAGTATTTAGAAACAAAAAGTAATTTGATACAAAACACAAGTTTTAACCAAGTATATAGTTTTTCATTTTCATATCCATGGTCTCAAACAATGAGAGAGAAAAAACCTTTTATATTCAATGTATGTAAAACAAAAATTAGCCATATCTCTAGAATAGATCTAAATAGAAGCTTTTGATTTTCATATCCATGGTATCAAACAATGAGAGAGAAAAAAACCTTTTATATTCAACATGTAAAATACAAATTAGCCATAAAATTTTCCCATTGAAACCATAAGTGATTTGATACAAAACATAGGTTTTAACCTAAGAGTAAATGCCACTACAAGTCAATCAATCTCTCAAATACTTTTAAATATAGATTTTTTTCATTTTCATATCCATGGTCTCAAACAATGAGAGAAAAAACCTTTTATATTCAATGTATGTAAAACACAAATTAGCCATATCTCTAGAATAGATCTAAATAGAACTTTTTCATTTTCATATCCATGGTCTCAAACAATGAGAGAGAAAAAAACCTTTTATATTCAACATGTAAAACACAAATTAGCCAAAAACGTTTCTCATTGAAACCATAAGTGATTTTATACAAAACATAGGTTTTAACCTAAGAGTAGATGCCCCTACAGTCAGTCTCTGGAATAGTTTTAAATAGAAATTTTTCATTTTCATATCCATGGTCTCAAATAATGAGAGAAAAAACCTTTTATATTCAACGTATGTAAAACACAAATTAGCCATATCTCTAGAATAGATCTAAATAGAAGTTTTTCATTTTGATATCCATGGTCTCAAAAAATGAGAGAGAAAAAAACCTTTTATATTCAACATGTAAAACACTTGAATTAGACATAAAAGTTTCCCATTGAAACCATAAGTGATTTGATACAAAACATAGGTTTTAACCTAAGAGTAAATGCCCCTACAGTCAATCTCTGGAATAGTTTTAAATAGAAGTTTTTCATTTTCATATCCATGGTCTCAAATAATGAGAGAAGAAACCTTTTATATTCAATGTATGTAAAACACAAATTAGACATATCTCTAGAATAGATCTAAATAGAAGTTTTTCATTTTCATATCCATGGTCTAAAACAATGAGAGAGAAAAAAACCTTTTATATTCAACATGTAAAACACTTGAATTAGCCATAAAAGTTTCTCATTGAAATCATAAGTGATTTGATAAAAAACATTTATTGAAGCAGGTATGTAAATGTAAATATTATGATCTATTGATATATTTTTAAAGTTTTCCCAATGTAGAATGTGAAGCTTAATTTTTATTTAATGAACTAGTTTGAAAAATATTTTGTTTAATGTAAACAGACAGAGATACTCCTCAAAATATTGAAGAAGAAAATCAACCTCAAGCAGAAATTGAAGCAGGTATGTAAATGTAAATATTATGATTTATTGATATATTTAAAATTTTCCTAATATTTATTGACATATTTATTAATTTAGTGATTTATTGAATATGTACTATTTTTTCGAATATGTACATATGAAATCACTATCGATAATGAGATGTTAGAAAATGTCGACACTCACACATATGGAGATAAAAAACCTGACTATGTTATACGATATCGTGTCGATAAAATTTTTGAAATGTTTTTCAAAACTGAGCAAGTGACAGTTCAAGCTCAAATGTTGAAAGGTCTCCTATCATCAAGGAAATTAAAAGAAGCGATGACACTATTGGGTATTCGAAAATCAACCAAAGATAAAATAATGAAAGAAGAGGTGATAAAAAATATGAGTAGTGCTATAGAGTCAATTAAGAGATCTAGAGATAAAGAGGTTTCAAATATACGTAGAGGAATACAAATGGAAATGGTTTCACCAAGTACTCAAGAGAATCGTTTGAATCTAACATCTATGGCACGAGCACTGGGAACCTCGCGAAAAACTCTGCACAAACATCGAAAATTTCGACTGCAAATAGATGTAAATGATGAACTCGCTTGTTAGAGAGCTATTTGTAGGCAACCATACAAAGATAGACTTGGAGAAGATGTTAAAAAAATAATATATGAATATTGGAAGAACAATTCGCGTGTTTCACCCACTGCAAGACATGTGATGCGAAGAAGAATAGCACGAAATCAATACGAAGAACATGAAAAACATCTCTTGGAAACCACTCAAACAGAGTTATTCAACAAGTTCAAAGAAGAGAATCGTCAAATTCAAGTTTCACTCAGTGCTTTTGTTCAACAAAAACCATGGTATGTAAAACCTATCACCGTACGCGACACTTGTTGTTGCCGTTATCATGTGGAATTTGAGTTATATTATGACATATTCCTTGATTTCGGTAGAACATTATGGAAGGATTCACCTCCTCCTTCCACTATCCGTGAATTCATATCTCAAATTCTATGTGAAAGAGAAAGCGATGAACTATTTTACAAAAAGAAATGTGTCGGTGGTAAAAAATGCGATGATTGTGGAAATTTGACTAAATTTCAAAACAAATATCGTATTGATATAAATGATCAATCATTGTCCAACATGAAATTGAAATGGAAGAGATATGAATATACCAGTACATCGATTCAAGGTGCAGATAGTGTTAAAAGAATCGAATTACGAGAAGACGAAATTTTTCTAATAGACTTTTTGAGAAAGTTTGAAGCATAAATTTACAAATACACCATGCATTCCCATAGAGCTCGATGGCAAGACTTGCAATTCAAAAAATCTCGTGAATTTTTTCCACCAGGAACCATTTTGTCAGTGATTGATTTTGCAGAAAACTACACATTTGTTCCACAAAAAGAAATTCAGAGTGAATACTATCATTCTGACCAAGTCTGCATGCTCGTCCATATTCTATATAGACATTCTGAACAAAATATCGATCATATAGAAAGCACGAGTGAAAATCAACATATCATTAAAGAATATCACTTTTATATCAGTGACGATCGTACACATGATACATGTTTTGTACAACATTGTTTTGGAAAATTTTATGATTCATTGAAAAATCGTGGAATAACATTCAATGAACATTGGATATGGTCAGACGGATGCGCAGGTCAATTCAAATCTGCACGATCATTTTTTTGGTTGTGTCGTCTTCATAAGAAAACCTCCATTAAACATTGTTGGAATTTCTTGGAGACTGGCCATGGAAAAGGAGAACATGACGGTGCAGGAGCATGCATAAAACGAGTACTTCGAAGATATCAAATGAACCACTTTGCACGCCGACTTGCGAACGCTGAAGAAGTTGTTCAATGGTGCAAAACTGCTCTAAGCCATGAGATTAACCCATCACGAGAAGTGCGAAGGTACATTCAATTTAATTTATATTGGTAATATAATTTTAAACATTGTACATTTATCATGCAATGATTATTTTTAATTGTATTTTGATATCATATTTACAAATTCTTTTTCTAATTTTCCATATAAAGGTTTTTCTGGCATATTGGAATCGTAGACGTAAATAGATCAATTGGAAATGAAGTTGGAACAATAAAAGGGACTCGAAAATTGCATTCAATTCAAACAAAATTGTCCACAAATGTGTTTGCATTGGATAAAAGAAAATATTCTTGTTTTTGTGATGTTTGCATAGACAACACAAAATCCAATGATGTCTGTGAAAACAAAATGTATGTGAACGATTGAAAACATACAGAGCTAAATACAAAGGGAAAAATGTCTGTTGCAATGTTTGAAGAAATGGAATCAGATGAAACTACAATATCATCCGATGGTGATCGAGTTTCTGATCTTGTTAGAGAAGGTAACATTTGAATTACTTTTTAATGATTTAAAGATCTACAAATAAATTTAAATATGCATAATTAAATGTTAAATTTATTTTATTGTGCAGAAGATGTTTTTGCTGTAATTGCACCTATTTACAACGATGAAAATGTGAAGTATTATTTGATGCGTTGCACTGAACAAAAAATGAAATTATTACAAGACTATAATGATCACGGATTTCAGTATGACAAAGGGTCTATTATACTGAAAGGTTATTTTTTCAAACAAACTCGTCAAAGTGGAGACTTTGTTTACTTCGAAGACTATGAACCTAATTCCATAAGTTGTCAATATAGTCACTTGGTGTGTGCAGCACGCATAAAGTTGATAGAAGTTCAATCAAAGAAAAAATCAAAAATTAAGAAATGGAAAATGTCAAAATCTGATCATGAACGGATTATTGAGGATGGAATTCCATTAGAATTTTTTTGAGTGAATTGTCCAACAATTTATTATCTTTGGATTAAATATGTTTTAGACCTTTCAGTACTCAACTAAAAATTGAGTTGCTTATGTTATTTGTGGTTTGCAGATGTTACAAATTGTTTGGCTACAAGCACGTGCTCTAGTATCAACTGAAAGTAGTTTTTCTATACATGTGCATTGATTAAAAATGTTAAATATGTATTGGATATATATATTCTAGAATGAAATTAATTGTTCTTGTATATTAATTTTTCTTGTATATGTTCTCCGACCATATGGTACAAATTATTTCACTTTATTTTGTAAGGTCAGATTCGGTCCCCATATGGCCTAGCCTCCAAGGGATGAGATAACAAGTGGTTGTCCCCACTTGCTCGAATCTCAGCTTTTAAGTACAATTTTACTGTTTATGTCAGGCATCTTACATGATGTCCTAGCCAAAGATAGATTCTCTTTGTTTCAAGTTTCCAATAAAATTTGTCACTGAATGACCTGCTCGAACTCTTGTAGTAAACACCATACCTTATCTCTCTTGCTCTCCAATATTATTAGGTTTAATTATTATAACACAAAAATCGTTCTACATTGTCAATAATTTTTTGCGCTTACACTAAAATCAATGAACACTATTAATCCAATGTCTTTACAAGTAATGTACCATCATACATGCAATTATATCAAATTATAAATCAACATATACAAGATGAAATCAATGGGGATTGTCTTGTTACAAGTAACATAATTTCAATTTACCATATGTGCAAATGTAGGTTGAAACCATCCAAAACTTTAAGTTGTAAATTGAAACCATCCAAAACTTTAAGTTTTAAAACCCTTTTGATTATATATTGTGCATCATTAAAACATTTAACATTTAAAGTTCATTAAATAGCACATGCAAAAGTCAAGAACATGGAAGATAAGATCAAGAGGGACTTTCTTGATTCGAAACCTATTGGTTTGAAGAAAGAAAATGCAAGTGTTGGCACATTTGGAAAAGAAGACGACCACACTAAGAGGATTGGTGCACTTCGTTTGGAAGGAGTCAATATATGTCGTATTGGAGCAATTAGACAAAATTCGAAAAGGAAAGAGCTTGAACCAATTCAAGCAGACCCAAGATCGAATTGTTCTATGGAGCTTCATGAGAAGAGATATGTGAAAAGCACTGTTAAGCCATGCCAATTATAATTCAACAATCCAACAAAAACATTTAACAAATTAAATATCACATGCCAAAGTCGTTTCAAGTTTCCGGTAAAAGTTGTCACCGAATGACCTACTAGGATATTATAAATACTAACTTTGTAAGATCATTTGGCATTTGGAAAAATTCGAAAGTCTTAGACTGTCAATCAATTTAAAGTATCATTCACCCTAGGGAGTGTAAAATATTCAATGTAGGTTGGTGACGATGCTCACTCCTAGCTTGAAGCAGCGCCAATGACCAATTCTTTAATGAATTCCAATGCACTAGACCAAAGTTGGTTCAACCTACTTGGTTTTTCACGCAAGAAATTCCAAAGATGGACTTTCTAGACAAACTGCTGAAATTGAAAAGCTTGACATGGAGATACGACAAAGTGAACAAAGACTTCAGGAACTCTTTATGTAAAGGGCTCACTTGAAGGAAAGAAGCACCATGTTGCAGGCTAAAGTCAAGAACATGGAAGATAAGATCAAGAGGGACTTTCTTGATCCGAAACCTATTGGTTTGAAGAAAGAAAATGCATGTGTTGGCACACTTGGAAAAGAAGACGACCACACTAAGAGGATTGGTGAACTTCGTTTGGAAGGAGTCAATATATGTCGTATTGGAGCAATTAGACAGAATTCGAAAAGGAAAGAGCTTGAACCAATTCAAGCAGACCCAGGATCGAATTGTTCTATGGAGCTTCATGAGAAGAGATATGTGAAAAGCACTGTTAAGCCAAGGGCTAGTTCGAAAGACATATTGGAAGAGGAAATGTTGAAGAAGATTTTGAAAGTAAGGCGCAAGACAAGGAGGAGGAATGATGATGAAAGTTCCTTGGACTTGAGATTCATGTCTACAACTGTACATGGGAAAAAGTTCTCTGCTTTGATAGACACGGGGGCTACCCATAGCTTCTTAAGTCGAAAGGCAGCTTCATCTCTTAGAAAGAGGAAGGCTAGCATCGAGAAAGAGTTGAGTGCTTTCAAGGCAGTCAACTCGAGGATGAAAGCAGTGACTGCTGTCATGAAAGGCACACATGTGAGAGTAGGGTCATGGTTTGGAAAGATAGACTTAAGATTCATTGACATGGATGATCATTCTATTATGGACCATACCAATTATGGATCGAGACATTCTCTTAATTCTTGTGATCAATCTTAAACTATTTTATGAAAGATAGATAAACCATTTAAATATTTAGCTCAAACTCTTGTAGTAAACACCATACCTCAAGTCTTTCTTGGTCTCCAATATTATTAGGTTTAATTATTATAACACAAAAATCATTCTACATTGTCAATAATTTTTTGCGCTTACACTGAAATCAATGAACACTATTAATCCAATGACTTTACAAGTAATGTACCATCATACATGCAATTATATCAAATCAGAAATCAACATATTCTGTAATGAAATCAATGAGGATTGTCTTGTTACAAGAAACATTTCAATTTACCACATGTGCAAATGTAAGTTCACATTCTATCATTCATGTAGTTTTAAAAACTTCAGATACCATGCCAATTATAATTCAATTATCCAAAAAAAACATTTAACATTAAATATCACATGCCATGCCAATTATAATTCAACTATCCAACAAAAATATTTAACATTAAATATCACATGTCAAATGTAATTCAGATGACAACATTACTTCACATTCACATGCCAAAAGTACTAAAACCATCCAAAGAACACTGAAATCAATGAAAACTATTAATCCAATGACTTTAAAAGTAATGTACCATCATACATGCAATTATATCAAATCAGAAATCAACATATACTGTAATGAAATCAATGGGAATTGTCTTGTTACAAGTAACATTTCAATTTACCACATGTGCAAATGTAGGTTCACATTCTATCATTCATGTAGTTTTAAAAACTTCAGATGGCATGCCAATTATAATTCAACTAGATCCAAAAAAAAATTTAACATTAAATATCACATGCCATGCCAATTATAATTCAACTATCCAACAAAAACATTTAACATTAAATATCACACATCAAATGTAATTCAGATGACAACATTACTTCACATTCACATGCCAAAAGTACTAAAACCATCCAAAGAACACTAAAATCAATGAACACTATTAATCCAATGACTTTACAAGTAATGTACCATCATATGTATGCAATTATATCAAATTAGAAATCAACATATACTGTAATGAAATCAATGGGGATTGTCTTGTTACAAGTAACATTTCAATTTACCACATGTGCAAATGTAGGTTCACATTCTATCATTCATGTAGTTTTAAAAACTTCAGATGCCATGCCAATTATAATTAAACTATCTAACAAAAACATTTAACATTAAATATCACATGCCATGCCAATTATAATTCAACTATCCAACAAAAACATTTAACATATGTCCAAAAATATGTCCAAAAAACATATTGTAATAAAATATGTCCAAAAATTGTAAATCTCACTCAAGCATCAAACTGTATCAAGTTTAACAAATTTTAAAACCATCTAAATTTTGAAATCATATCAAATCTACTGTATATCTTGTCCATCAAATGGAGGATCTAGCCTCTGGGTCTCGGTTAGCTCCCTATCCTGTAAATAGGAAACGAACATACACAATGCACGAACATTAAAATTTGATGTTTTAAAAATGAATGATAATATATATATCTAGAACTTCATGTAAAAAACAAAATATAACAAAAAAATCACGCAACACCTCGTAAGGTTTCCTCTCCATTTGATGAATGGGATCTACCATAGAAACATCTCCAGTGGTAACCTGTACAATATACATGTACAGTTAAATATAAATATATATATATACATAAATAATTTATATAAATTAAAAACTTTCAAATGAAAATGCATGTGTACATCTATAAACTTATTTGAACAATAATATTAAAAAAAAGAACTAAAGACAACTTCTTCAAATGTTGTGGATGTTCCTATCTCCGTCGCTAAAGTCCTCGGATTAAAAAAATCTTCTATACAAACCTAAATTCAAAAAATTTTAAATAACTCAAAATATAGATCTCTCTCTATATATCTCAATTTTTTATGGAACTTTTTGAGGTAACATAAATTTTGAACTTGTGAAAAATTGTCAATACTTGGTCATCTCCCAATGAAGTAGAAGGTATATCTCCTAAAGAAGAAGAAGGTACCGGGATCCCAAAAACATCAGACGGAATCGGTACCTGTTAAAACATTTTATCGAATTATATATATACATACATGTACATGTGGCAACAATTATTTATTTTAGAGTCACTTAAAAAACACTAACATACATGTGCCAACATATCATGATGGGCAGACCCATCTGCATCGTTTGAGCCAGAGGTCCTGAACGTAATATTAACATTTTCATCACGCATCATGCCTGAGAACTGCAAATGGTGTTTTAACATATAATTATACATTTTTGTTAGATTAATGTACACATACAAATAAATGTATACATGTGTACATACACATGTATTTATTACAAATTGTACACATGTATATGTAAATATAATTTCAAATCCTAAGGTCACTAACACATACCATTCCGGTGCCCTCTTCCTCACGAAAAATTAGGTCTTGCAGACCATTGCGACAATTTATTGCGTATGTTCGGAGATCTTCAACATTCATGTTGTAAATCTCCTCATCTGTATGATAAACAAAATTGGCACGTGCATTTTCACGTGCTCTTTGTCGATTTAAGCCAATATCAACTCCACTCAATCCGCTATGAACATTTTCGATCATAACATCTCTTGCTTCACGACTTATTTGAGAAGTCGCATCCATCTCTGATCGCAGGGTTTCGACTCGAGACGGTCGACTCACCAATGGCGGCTCAGGGCGAGGAAACTCCACATCTCGCTTAGCGCCCTTACGTTGACATAATCGACCTCTCCCTGGGCCAAAAAATTCTGAAGGAAGATCATTGTAGTCGGGTTTCATACCCAAAAAAAATTCTGCATAAAACATTTGTGCAAAATAAAGAGGAACCTCATCGTTCCATGGAAGCCTTCCAAAGGCCGCAAGATGTCGACTATACAAATATTTTGCTATGTCTGGGTGCTTGAAATACTGCACCTTCAACATCTTTCTTTTTAGCCCTTCCTTATAATTAAACATTGACTTAGCATTATCTCTTGAAACTCTTTTTTTTATGTCCTGCCATTTATCGGGACCTATCACTGTGTCTCTTCTCTTTCTCATCACTTCTACAAACGAATCAGTGGTTGGCCCCAAATCTTTGTACACTTTTACCATTTCACTCAATGAATGTGTAACTATTTGTAGGCTTTGTCTACTCTCAGCAGGTAGAGACAAATCCTGGAGATCTCTTTGCAATTTTGCATAAAGGCTTTGAAACCTTTGTAAGGTGCACTCCGCCATGTTCGTTTCCCATGGTATATCAGTAATCTCAGCTGGATAAGTTGTGCTAGGTTGACAGCCTTCTTCTTCAATGTAGCGCGCTGCCCTGCGTCTTTTTTGACCACTGGCTCGAACATTTTCAGCCTCTGCATCAATATATATAAAATTTCATATATTAGAAAAAACACGTGTAAAAAAAGTTGTAAAAATTTAATGAAAAAATATTGAAATTGATGGAAACCTTGATGTTGTTGGTTAACATCATCTCCAACATGTCCCTGCTGAGAACCAGCCCCAGAATGATGCTGCTAAGAACCAGACCCACAGTGACCCTGTTGAGAACCAGCAGCCGTTGATTGCTGGCCTTCGGGGGAATAAATATCACCCCCTTCCCGCACCCTGCTACTTCGACCGGTTGAACCTTGGCCACGCTCCATTGATGGAGTAGAAAGCCTTCTCCTCTTGCCTCCTAAAATTAAAATATGAAACTTATTAACAACTAATTTCACTCACAAAGTTAATAAAAAAATCAATTCCATACGTACACACATGTATGGAGATTTAAGATTATATTTAAATACCGTGAACATCCTCCAATCCCTGAGCCTCCATATGGGATTCGGCCGATCTTCGTCTTTCATTCTCCATGATATATATCTATTGGTCGACATTCACAAAATAGATTTCAAAAAATCAATACCTCAAAGTAAAATCCAGTTTGGGGTTGTTAAATCCAGTATGTTCTATATTTCTTACATTTCTGCCCTCCTATTTTTCTTTCCAACCAAGGTTTATAAAATAACATGAGAAGCAACATGAGACTTAGAACAATCATTTTCATTATCTATATGTGTTTTCAGTTTGATGGTTCTGCTTGTGACAAGACGTCACAAGATTTTGCGTAGGTCCACTCTTTAGCGAGAGCCTCATGATTACAACCTATCCATGAGAATCAAATGGGAGTGCATCCTTATTTTGAAAACAAGTAGGATTCTAAGCTACCTAGGATTCAAACCATGATTTTTAAATTTGAAATATAATGGTGTTGTTTCAATGCCTGAATCCACAACCCTAACACATGAAATCACTAATCTAATTACACCTGAAATAAATAGTTATTTTCTCCAACATTAAAAATATAACTAAAAACTAAATTCAACATAGTTGAAAGAAAAAGAAGCACCATTGAAATGGTTTGCTGACAAATGGTTAAAGATTTCTTATCCAATTAAGGCCCAGCATGTATTTTTATGTTTCATGAATTTCTTTGCAAATTCAAAGTATGTTGCATGAAGCAAGATGTTGAAAGTAGAGTTATGTTAGACACACTTAAATGCAACAAATATGGAAATTTGTACATGAGCTCTATTATTTGACTTAAGAGTCAGTTGTTTGAAGACGCATGTTTTGTCAACTTGTGTTTGGTTGATGGTTTTGTACACCAATATGTAAGAGTACATGGAGATATTCACATGAGGTGAATTTTTTTTTCTTTGAAGGAGAAAAATGATGTGCTTTCAGGTTGATGGTTTTGTTTGTGACAAGACGTCACAAGATTTTGCGAAGGTCCACTCTTGAGTGAGAGCCTCATGATTACAACCTATTCGTGAGAATCAAATGGGAGTGCATTTTTATTTTGAAAACAAGTAGGATTCTAAGCTACCTAGGACTCAAACCCTCATTTTTAAATTTGAAATATCATGGTGTGTTGTTTCAATGCCTGAATCCACAACCCTAACACATGAAATCACTAATCTAATTACACATGAAATAAATAGTCATTTTCTCCAACATTGTGTTATATGAACATAATTGGTATGCATATCTAAAGAGTCCAAATGCTCATTCAAGACCATATGTAATCCTCATCTAACTTAGCCAGGGATTTGCAATTACTATATTTGAGTTGGCTAGCTCCATTTCAAGATATTATGGTTATCCAAGAGGGGATATAAAAAATGAAAAGAGGGATGTTGTTGTAGGTTATCCAAGTCGAACATAGATCCAGTGGAGAAACCTAAGGAAAACCTATGTTTCCAGGTCGAACCTTTGTAGAGGTTCCAGTACCTGAGATTAAAATCCAATTTGGGGCTGTTAAATTCTAACTGTACTGGTAATTGTGCTAGGGGGAGAAATAAGATGCAATTTCCTCTTCTCATGGTTGGGAGTCTTGTTTTTCATGTGGATTCAACCCAACATATTGTACATATTAAATGAGGACATAATTATTACACATTTTTAATTTACATTCAAATGCTTCTTTGATTTATCTCCTATAGCTCAATGTATTATGCTAGATATATAATTTAAATTGAAGGCCCATGAGATAAATATGACTTCTATGTGACATTTGTATTGAATCATCTATTTGTACACATATCTAATTTACATTACTTTAATATGTCATGCTTCTTTAATTTATCTTTTATAGATGACCGAAGCATCCCTTTTTAATCTATCCCTTTTGACTTTGGATATGTGGGCAATATTCATCTGCATATTTTTCTATCATAAAGCAATGAGTAAAATTGTATTCCATTTGTGTCAATGTTAAGGTTAAGCACATGGATTAAAGTTTTATATATTAGATGAGGAGGCTATGTATTACATATGGTCTTGAATGAGCTTTTGGACTCTTTATATATATATCTAAAGAGTCCAAATGCTCATTCAAGACCATATGTAATCCTCATCTAACTTAGCCAGGGATTTGCAATACTATATTTGAGTTGGCTAGCTCCATTTCAAGATATTATGGTTATCCAAGAGGGGATATAAAAAATGAAAAGGATATTGAACTATAGGTTATCCAAGTTGGACATAGAACCAATGGAGAAACCTGAGGAAAAACTATGTTTTCAAGTCGAACCTTTGTAGAGGTTCCAGTACCTGGGCCTGCCATTTTCAAATTTCTTTTTAAGGCTAGATTTCACATGGGCTAAAAATTTAGGGTCACAACCAATGAGTATAAAGTCATCAACATAAAGAACAATTATTATGACATGGTTACTACTTTCTTGGTATAGGCATTGTAGTTATAATTGCATATATAAAAGTAAGTATTAAGAAGAAAGTTGTTCATTTTAGCATTCCAAACATGAGGATCTTACTCAAGTCCTAGAGAGATTTCTTCAGGTGGTAAACAAATATAGTCATTTTGAATATAGTTAGGAGGTTATTCCAAGTAAATTTTTTCTTGCAATCCCCATGCAAGAAGGTGGATTTAATGTTCATTTAATGGACCTCCAATTTATATGAAATAATAAGGGCTAGAACAGTAAAAAGGGAATTAATTTTTTCTATAAGGGAAAAGGTTTTATTCTAATCAACCCCTTTTAGTTGAGAAACTTTTATCAACTAGATATAAGTGTTAAATGTCTTTCAACACTTCCATCTAATGAACACCTCTAGTTCTATGCACCAATTTACATCTAACAAGGTTTCCTCTCGGAAGAGGTATTAGATCCCAAGTATCATTCACCACTAAGGAAGGAGGAAACCTTGTTAGATCCTTGGAAGTTTCTATAAATATTTTTAGATCACAAGCCTTTGAAAACTGATCTAAAAGGGAGAATAATATGTTATCACTAAGCTGGAACCAATTGGGTTGTTCAATGGTCAACCTTATGTAACTATTTCAAATCACTTTGGACTGAAAGTTAGCCCTTCTAGTTAGAGAGGGCTCTCTCAAAGAAAACAAATGAATACTCAAGATCAAATTTATATTGCAAATGGATAACTCTTTTTGTGTTTTAAGTTATTTTGCTGGTGGAAGATGTATGAAAGGCTACCAATAGATTTTTGTTACAACGGTCTGCCACCTAGGCTAGACTTCGATACTGACCTAGATACCTAATTCAAATAGGATTACATCACTTTTGAGGAAAAATAGGGGTATTTAAATTTTAATAGAGTTGGATATTATAAAAGTGCCTATTTTTTTTGTTAACATATTCACTTCCATTATATACTCCTAACTTCTAAAGTTGATGTCCTAATTGTTTTTCTACAAGAACATGTAAGCCAAAAAGTTCACTCTTAAGTTTTAAAAAATAAATCTCGTTGTCTCTGGAGAATCTATCAATAAAATTTAAGTAATTGAAGCTATAGAAATAAGTAGAAGGAAGAGAATCACAAAAATCACTATGAACAAGCGACAAGGGGGGAAATTAAGAGGGATAATTTTATTTCCATGGTAACCTAGTAAAGTCCCTACTTCTTGTATATCCTCAATATATAATTTCCATGAAAAGTAGTTTTAATTCGTAAGTAGGAGATTACCTAGACTAGCCATATTACAATATGCAAATAAGATTATTTCAAAAGAAAAAATTAATTGTTTAGAAGGGGAGTTCTCAACTAAATGGTTAGTTTTATGAAAATGACACTACAAATGTAATTTGGATGTCAAAATTATATACCATTTTGAAAAAATATATAAAAATGAACAAAAGTACTATGTGGGAAGTGGAGGTTGATCAATGCAATGATGGTTGTACATTGAGACTATTGAGTTAATTTACAAACCCAAAAATATATAAAATAAACCAAAAATAAAAATAAAAAATAAAAAATAAAAAATAAAAATCATTTCTTCTCTAAATTTCCTTATTTAAGCTCACATTTACAAATATACAATTAGTTACTTGTATTAATGCAAGTGACTCACTTTTATAAATAAGTGAGAAACATGTTTACAATAAGGTCACTTTATAAATTAAAGTCATATGAAAAAAAAATAGAAAAAAATATAACATATAAAAAAAATTCAAAAAAAAAGGTGAAACAACAACCGCAACAATTTAATGAAAAAGGAACTACTTGTAATTTAATAAAGTAAATTTTAACCTATTGAATTAATGCATATATAAAAAAAAATATTAGAAGGATAAAGGATGTTGTTTCTTTTTCTTATTCTCTAAGTATGTGTTTGCCTAATGCTTATGTATTTGCTTGCAAAAAACTTCAACATGGTTGCATGCAAAAACAAATAATTTTTTCAAATAAAAAAATTGAAAACTTTACAAGCTTGGGGTTAGATTTAAAATGGTCTACGCAAAAAATAAATACCAATTTTCTTTTTTATTTGTGATTTATCAAGATCAAAAAGAGTGAAGGCAAAGAAAAGAATACACACAAACTGAGAATAAAAAATAGAAAAATTAAACTAAAATATTAGAACATAATGAATTATATTTTAAAAACCATAATGAAATTATGGACAGTTTTACAATGGATAGTTTTGACAATGGACAGTTTTACAATGGACAGTTTTGACAGATTGCAGTGGGTAGAAGTCTCATCTGGTTTCAAAATCTTTCTTTGACTTTCATGGACAGTTTTCATTGGACAGTTTGACAAAATGCTGTGGGTCGAAGTCTCATGACTAGTTTCAAAATCTTTCTTTGACAGTTTGATAGTAAATGCACATTTCGTTTACAAACTGAGAATAAAAAATAGAAAAATTAAACTGAAATATTAGAACATAATGAATTATATTTTAAAAACCATAATGAAACTATGGACAGTTTTACAATGGACAGTTTTGACATTGGATAGTTTTGACAGATTGCAGTGGGTCGAAGTCTCATCTGGTTTCAAAATCTTTCTTTGACTTTCATGGACAGTTTTCATTGGACAGTTTGACAGAATGCTGTGGGTCGAAGTCTCATGACTGGTTTCAAAATCTTTCTTTGAAAGTTTGACAGTAAATGCGCATTTCGTTTACAAACTGAGAATAAAAAATAGAAAAATTAAACTGAAATATTAAAACATAATGAATTATATTTTAAAAACCATAATGAAACTATGGACATTTTTACAATGGACAGTTTTGACAATGGACAGTTTACATGTTTAACTATGAGTTCCAATCTAACTATAAATACGATTTTGTCAAAGCATTGAAGAGTCACTTTTACCCACTCGGTTATCCCCAAAAATTGATGTGTCACTGGCTCCAGCTTCGGCAGCAGAATGGTTAGTCTGTCCAGAACTAACAGATCCTAAAACAGACAAGAGGTGGTGCAGGAAGGGTGTGAGACTCATAGACATCGGGGTGACTCCTCTTCTTGCAGTGAGGAAGGTATTCATGGGGCTACTCTTAGCATACATCATCTGTACACACGACTCCGAGCTAGCTTAGCTCAGGGTTCTTTCACTCACTATCGATCTACGTTGCCGTAACAAATTATGAGGTTCCTCGAGTGAGTGCCGCGGAAGGTAATGCCACCGACTGCGGCGGGGCGCTATTGGCCGGCCCACTAATCGCTATATCCTCGGGCTTCGGTTCGGGTAGTATTCCAACAGTATGCTATATAAACATATGTAAACAGTGTATCACAGGCACTCTTAGCTTGTACTAGTAATACAGTCCATGATTGATTAGACTCATACTTACACTGTTCTAATATAAGGGAATAGCTGAATGTAACTACAAATTGGTCTCTATAAGTAACAGTTACATTACCATCATTAAGCTTGATGAATATGCTAATCTCTGTAATAGCTTAGATACCAGAACACTATGTTGAAGATTAGTGATATTGACAGATTTCAGTTTTAACAGATTTAAGTTTTGACGTGAAGATCTTAAACATAGTAAACGTTGGACGTAAATACATACCCGAATAGAGCCCGACCCAGAGCGCCAACGCGGACGTAACAGAGCACGAACAGAGCCCGTCCTAGAGCGCCAATGCGACAAAATGACACAGAGCTGCAAAAAATTGAGCGACGTAACAGAGCACGAACAGAGCCCAAGACAGAGCGCCAACACGACAAAATGACACAGAGCTGCAAATAATCGCGCGAACAATGAAATCACTAACGTTCGCCGGAGATATATTTATAAAAAATAGTTCGGCCGAACTATTTTTCTAAGTTCGGCCGAACTCCTGTTGCCAGTTTTCCAAACCTCCGGCAAAAATTCTGTTTGCTGCGCCGTCAATCTAAACAGACTCAAAAGTTCGGCCGAACTCTTTAATAAAGTTCGGCCGAACTATTATAAAGTTCGGCCGAACTTTATAAAATGTTCGGCCGAACTATTTCCGAAAAAAAATTTCTGCCCCCCATTCTCACAAAAGTGTAACCCAGCTTCATGTTTCCGCCCATAGGTTTTAACCTAAGAGTAAATGTCCCTACAAGTCAATCAATCTCTTGAATAGTTTTAAATATATAATTTTTTTCATTTTCATATCCATGGACTCAAACAATGAGAGAAAAAACCTTTTATATTCAATGTATGTAAAACACAAATTAGCCATATCTCTAGAATAGATCTAAATAGAAGTTTTTCATTTTCATATCCATGGTCTCAAACAATGAGAGAGAAAAAAAACATTTTATATTCAACATGTATATAGTATTTAGAAACAAAAAGTAATTTAATACAAAACATAGGGTTTAACCAATTATATAGTTTCTCATTTTCATATCCGTGATCTCAAACAATGAGAGAGAAAAAACATTTTATATTCAACATGTAAAACACAAATTAGCCATAAAATTTTCCCATTGAAACCAAAAGTGATTTGATACAAAACATAGGTTTTAACCTAATCTTGAAAATGCCCCTACATTCAATTTCTAGAATAGATCTAATTAGAAGTTTTTCATTTTCATATCCATGGTAGTTCTATAGGTAGAGTCTGTAAAGGGCCAGGTAGTGTTTGGATCTCATCTTTTATGAATGGTGACATATCTAGTAAATTCCCCTACAGTCAATCTCTAGAATAGATCTAAATGCCCTTCCAGTCAAAATGTATATAGTATTTAGAAACAAAAAGTAATTTGATACAAAACATAGGTTTTAAGCAATTATATAGTTTTTCATTTTCATATCTATGGTCTCAAACAATGGGAGAGAAAAAATCTTTTATATTCAACAAGTAAAACACAAATTAGCCACAAAAGTTTCCCATTGAAACCAAACATATAGGTTTTAACCTAATCTAGTAAATGCCCCTACATTCAATCTTTAGAATAGATCTAATTAGAAGTTTTTCATTTTCATATCCATGGTAGTTCTATAGGAAGAATCTGTAAAGGGCTAGGTAGCCTCTGGATCTCATCTTTTATGAAAGGTTACATATCTAGTAAATGCCCCTACAGTCAATTTATGGAAGAGATCTAAATGCCCTACAGTAAATGCCCCTATAGTCAACATGTATATAGTATTTAGAAACAAAAAGTAATTTGATACAAAACATAATTTTTAAACAAGTATATAGTTTTTCATTTTCATATCCATGGTCTCAAACAATGAGAGAGAAAAAACCTTTTATATTCAACATGTAAAACACAAATTAGCCATAAAAGTTTCCCATTGAAACCAAAAGTGATTTGATACAAAACATATAGGTTTTAACCTAAGAGTAAATGCGCCTACATTCAATCTCTAGAATAGATCTAATTAGAATTTTTTCATTTTCATATCCATGGTAGTTCTATAGGTAGAGTCTATAAAGGGCCAGGTAGCCTCTAGTTCTCATCTTTTATGAAAGGTGACATATCTAGTAAATGCCCCTATAGTCAATCTTTGGAATAGATCTAAATATAAGCTTTTCATTTCTCCCATGCATTTGCAATAAATGTAAATTTAATATATATTTTTTTATTGAATTTGTTTTTTTTAGGGATAACAAAACCATTAAATATGGTTGAAAAATCAAAATTATGCATAGAATTTTCTTGCTATCCCAATCCAGGGAATGTAGTGATTACATATGTGCTTTCCAATATTGTGACTAGAAAAGTTGTTCAAAGGAAAATGAATATATCGGGAAGAACAACAAACAATGAGGCATATTATATTGGATTGATAGAAGGCTTGGGAACAACGATGGAGTATGGATGAAGTGGAATTGTAGTTTTCACCAATTCTGAACTTGTGTGCGACTAGATGAATGGCGTATACCAAGTTAAGAAGGAAAGGCTAAAAGAACTGCATGGAATAGCAAACAATATTGTTAGCCAATTTCAATTTTTTATTATAAGGCATTGTACAAATGTGAATAAATTTTCTGTTGATTTATAGCGTGGGGCAATCCAAATTCAGGATTCATCTATCAAAGATGAATTAATAGATGAATTAGAACTATACGGGGCAATGCCAATGCAAGATTCATCTTTCAAAGATGAATTAGTTTTGATACACTCTTCTTCAAAAATTCAATATTCATCTCTCAAAGATGAATTAGTTTTGAGATGCTCTTCTTCAAAAATTCAAGATTCATCTCTCAAAGATGAATTAGTGTTGAGATGATCTCCTTCAAAATTTATTGATCGACATTGTAACATATCTTGGATATGTGTATGTTGTGTAATTATAAATGTGTATTTTTTAATGACCATGTGATTTTTTCAATTATATACCAAGTGTGCTCCCACCACACCATGTAAAGCACAACTTGGTGAACTTCACATTTGAAACAAGTGGTGAACTTCACCATTTTATGAAATTAAAATGCGGGGACTTCAACAATTTTTTTTTTAAATGGAGTTTCACTTATTTTTTATGACAATGTGTTTTTTCAATTTTATACCAATTCTGCTCCAACCATGTAAAACACAATTTGTTGAACTTATCATTTTTATAAAAAAAATTTGCTTAAATTGAGTTTCACACATCAAGTAGTGGTTTGAAAGTTGTGTTTTACATAATTTGTTTACACTAAATTACATCAATTTTCTGAAATTTATTTTTAATTTAATTTAAATTATTTATTTAAAAAAATAATCGTAAATTTCCAACGTAGATATATATATCATGGAGGATGAATGACAAAGATCAACAGAATCCCATATCTCTACGAGAGGGGGGATCAGGGATCAAGATCGAGAGATGTTCATGGTAAATTTAAATATAACTTAAATCTCCATACATGTGTGTACATATGGAATTGATTTTTTATCAAATTTGTGAGGAATTTGAATTGTCATGTGCATCCTTCTGACCATATCCAATGTTCATTGAATTTTATTCCACGATTTTTCAAGGAATCATAAATTTTTCCAAAACAATGTTGTAAAAAATATGTATCATGTGTACGATCGTCACTGATATAAAAGTGATATTCTTTAATAATATGTCGATTTTCACTGGTGCTTTCTATATGATCGATGTTTTGTTCAGCATGTCTATACAGAATATGGACGAGCATGGAGACTTGGTCATAGTGATAGTATTCACTCTGAATTTCTTTTTGTAGAAAAAATGTGTAGTTTTCTGCAAAATCAATTACTGACAAAATGGTCCCTGGTGGAAAAAATTCATGGGATTTTTTGAATTGCAAGTCTTTCCATCGAGCTCTATGGGAATGCTTGGTGTATTTGTAAATTTCTGCCTCAAACTTTCTCAAAAAGTCTATCACAAAAATTTCTTCTTCTCGTAATTCAATTCTTTTAACACTATTTGCACCTTGAATCGATGTATGGATATATTTATATCTCTTCCATTTCACTTTCGTGTTGGACAATGATTGATCATTTATATCAATATGATATTTGTTTGGAAATTTAGTCAAATTTCCACAATCATCGCATTTTTTACCACCAACACATTTCTTTTTGTAAAATAGTTCATCGCTTTCTCTTTCACATAGAATTTGAGATATGAAATCACGAATAGTGGAAGGAGGAGGTGAATCCTTCCAAAATGTTCTACCAAAATCAAGGAATATGTCATAATATAACTCAAATTCCACATGATAATGGCAACAATAAGTGTCGCGTACGATGATAGGTTTTACATACCATGGTTTTTGTTGAACAAAAGCACTAATTGAAACATGAATTTCATGATTCTCTTCTTTGAACTTGTTGAACAACTCTATCTGAGTGGTTTCCAAGAAATGTTTTTCATGTTCTTCATATAGATTTCGTGCTATTTTTCTTCGCATCACATGCCTTGCAGTTGGCGAAACATGCGAATTGTTCTTTCAATATTCATATATTATTTTTTTAACATTTTCTCCAAGTCTATCTTTGTATGCTTGCCTAGAAATACCTCTCCAAAAAGCAAGTTCATCATTTACATCTATTTGCAACCGAAATTTCTGATGTTTGTGCAAAGTTTTTCGCGAGGTTCCTAATGCTCGTGCCATAGATTTTACCAAGAAATTCTCTTTAGTACTTGATGAAACCACTGCCATATGTATTGCTCTACGTACAACTGAAGCATTTTTCTGTCTAGATATTTTAATTGAATTTATAGCACTATTTATATTTTGTATCACATTTTCCTTCATTTTTTATCTTTGGTTGATTTGCGAATACCCTATAAAGTCGTAGCTTCTTTTAATTTCCTTAATGATAGGAAACCTTTCAACATTTGAGCTTGAACTGTCACATTTTCCTTTATGAAACACTTCTCAAAAATGCAGTTAACACGATATTGTATATAATGGTAAGATTTTTTATCTCCATATGTGTGAGTGTCAACATTTTCTAACATCTCGTCATCGACATTGATTTCATCTATACATATTCGAATGAATAGTACATAATAAGTTTACATATTCAATAAATAACTAAATTAATAAATATATGTATAATTTCAATAATACATGCATGTGTTCAACATATATATATATATATATATATATATATATATATATATATATATATATATATATATATATATATATATATATATATATATATATATATATATATATATATATATATATATACCTTGTGATTCAATTTCTTCACTTGAATTTCTTTCATCATTTTCACCATCTTCAATAATTGGTTCAATATATCTTTCACTTTATCTTTCAAAATTTTGCATCTCATCATCAATGTTTTGAGGAATATCTCTCTTTGTTTACATTGCAAAATATTTTTGAAATTAGTTCATCAAAATAAAAATTAAGCTTCAAATTTTACACTAGGAAAATTTTAAATATATCAAAATCATAATATTTACTTTTACATACCTCTTTCAACTTCTAGTTGAGGTTGATTTTCCCCTTCAATATTTGAGAGTGCTTCTATCTTTCTTTTGCGAGATTGTCTCGCCTCTTCTCTACGTTCCTCAAGGTCTCTTTTTCGATCATATTTTCTTGTACAATTTCTTCGATTTCCCATGATAATAGAGTATGAAGTTCAAAATATTTCCTTCAAAAATTTAGACAAAAACTCAATTAAAAAAAAAATCACAAAATATTTAATTTAAAATAAACTCATTTTAAAAATTTTGCAAAAAATACATACTCTAATCCAAAACACCTACTTTAAAAAATTCAAGAAAAAAATGTCTTATAAAAATGAAACGAAGTTCAAAATATTTCCTTCCAAGTCCTACAAAAAAAATTCATTTAAAAAGTTACACAAAAACACATTTTAAAAAATCATTATAAAAGATTTACTTCAACCCAAAACCAAAAAATGTCCTTTCGAAATTAGGCCCAAATCCATACTTAAAAAAAATGAAGCCCAAAAAACTGTATCACATACCTCCAAGAAATGTCTTTTGAATGTACCTCCAAGAAATTTTGAATGTAACTCCAAGAAAATTCTTTAAACCCAAAAAAATTCCTTGCAAAATTAGATCAAATGTACGAAAATAATGTGTCTCAAAGAAAATTCCTTTGAATGTACCTCCAAGAAAATTCCTTAAACCCAAAACAATATTTTGCAAAATCAGATGAAGACTTTTGTAAAATCAGACCAAATGTGCGAAAATATGCGAAAATAATGAATGGTTTCACGACAATTTATATTGCCGCGGAATGTTTTTTTGGAGGGGATCGGTGGTACTTTCCGGCCGATGGAAAGATAAGTAAAATTCCGGCCGAACTTCTAATAAATAGTTCAGCCGAACTACTTTTTCGTTTGATTTAACGTGTCATCGGTGCAAAAAACAGTTCGGCCGAACTAACGCATCACCAATTACATAGAGCCAAGCCTTGAATACGTTTCTGCAACTTTGGACTGATTAAACTCGATGAAACATTCTGAATTAACTGTCGGAACCAAGACAAGCATTTTTAGAATTGAATCTAATTTCAAGAAATATAACTTTCATAGAATTTCATAAATATTTACTAATTTTAATTAATTTTGTAATAAAATGGATGTAAACAATTTCTAAAGGTCATTGTGATTCAGTGAAATCAAAATTTTGTATCTTTCAAAATACATTGTAAAACAAATTGAAAAAATTATCATACATTACATTGGTCTGTCACCTCTAATGGGTAGCTTTTAGATTTTTAGTTTATAACTTATATGTTAATAAATTTCTTCCATCACAAAACATGTTCAAAATATGCAGTTTTTCATATTGGACCAGTTCCAAAATTCTAGTAATTATGATATGCATCCATTGGCGTTGTAAATATGACAAGACCAAGGTAGACTTTGTTTAGATTGTTGTAACACATTTTGTTTCTCAAAAACACAAATTTTGAAAGAATACAACATTGTGTATTAACATGACTTCTTATGAATCCGTTGATTGTTAAAAAACACACACTCAAAGAAACGCTAAGTTGACATTTCAAATGTGTATAAATAAATTCCAAAAAATAAGTAATAGAAAGCTAACAAAATTTTTGACGACTTTTATTTTTATCGCAAAATGAAATTCTAAATAGAAAAATTGTTTTAGCTTGCAGAAAGTTGAATAACCAAAAAAAAAAATGAAAGCTTTTTCTCAAAAAAGGGCAAAAAGTGTAACCCAACTTCACATTTTCACCCATAACTAGTTAATTAAATTATTTTTCTATGAGAAGCATAGTAGGATAAAGAATTTTCCTCCCAACCAATGCGATCTGATTTCCACAACCAGATCGAGTAGTTCTCACATCCACACAGTTCTCCGACAGAGACTATACTAGGTCTAGTCTATAATTCCACTGCCCAACCAACTCAATAATTCCAATAACCACATAGAGTCCAATATAGGATTCCTCTTGGAAGTGTTTTTACTATTCCTCTGACAGAACCCCATCTATGAGGAATTTTTGGGCCTCCTCCAATAGGCTCCAAATTCAACAGAGTTTCCTCAGGATTTTTCCCCTCTTCACCAACTTAGTCAACTCTTTTCCCTTACTGAGATCATCTATCTCTAGGGAGGTGACCTAGTGCAACCAAACATTCAATAATATCATGTATCAAGGTGCACATGCTCATAAATTTTTAAAATGTTGTGAAAACCATTTTCCTATAATCGCCACAAACATATGTTTGCTGGAAAACCTATCCACCACTTCATGTTTTTGCATCTTATTGATTTCGTTGAGTTCCACATCAATACTTAGTACTAGTATAGGTTGTTTTTACCTTTGATTGATGCATTTGCAGGTTTTTTGAGAGGAAATTTGAATCGATAGGGAAAATTTGGTCATTATATATGAAGGTGTCTCTATGCCGTGAATCATTTCTGATAGAAAGACACTTCTTAAGAAATTGGGCTGGTAGGTAGGAGACCAACAAGAGAGGTAATTGGTGGAGAGCGGGAGCTATGTGGCCATTCCTTATCTAGTGACCTAGAAAATCCAATGGAGAATGATAAGAAATGTGAGTATCGATGGAGGATGACAGAAGACAAGACAGAGGGAAAGTGTCCCTGACAAAGGAGGAGGGAAACAAGCCCCAATGCTATCATAACTCATCATAGTAGAATGCAGGGCATGGAAGGAGGAGTGTATGTTAGTCATGTTAGGCTACTAGAGTTTATGGGCCTAAATTGGTTGAAAAAACAAACCACCTAAACCTAAAACATGGGCTTTATCATAGGCTTACTCTAAAGGCCCAAACCAAATATTGACCCCCTTACTAGCACATGAATATTGAACTATTGAAGAGGGGTTGCAGGCCATGCGTCCTTTTGGCATTAAACCCTAGCCTCATATCAAAGCCCAAGGTCTCTCTTGCTAAATATTTTTTCAAATAAATATCATTAAAAAAATTAACTATACAAATTTTATATTTTAATTAATTTTAAAATAATTTAATTTTAAAATTAAATTAGAAACTATACTGAAATAAATTTATATTACTGAATTTTAAATTTTGGTAATGTCTCTTTTTTGGTTAGGTAGCTTTCAACCATTAAAAATATCATTAAGGAGTGCCTTAATAGGATATCCAATCATCACTTATTCATATATTTTTGGGATTTTTTTCAAATTCAAAGACATGGTAGTGGGCTTACTTAATATAATTTATCTAGGTGCATGCAACCACATGTTCAACCACCACTACCTCAAGGTACCCCATCTCCTCATGTTAAATCCTAATGAAAATTGAACCTTACCTGCTAATGAAAAACTCCTCACTTTCCATGATTAAATCCAAATACTTTAAACAAAGTTAAATAATTTTAAAACAATTTTAATTTGTGTAGTGTAACTAACAGATAAAATGAAATTTCCCTATAATTCAGTGATATAATTTTTGGCGAGATTGTGATTTCTTGTTGTTTAAAATATGTTTTTGAATGCATAATTGGATTCAACACCTTGCAATTATATAATTTTGGGGGGGATTGTGATTTATTGTTATTTAAAATATGTTATTGAATACATAAATGTATTCAACACCCTGGAAAACCAAAATTAGTTTAATTTTAAAAATTAAATAGTGTAAACTTATTATTCTTAAAAATTTCTATTGAATTTTGACTAAAATTAGTACCAATGTATTAAATTTGTGCCTGGTCGCAACAAATACACAGGTGATTACATTGCCGATTTTCAAAACTGTCTCATGCACATTTTGACAAAAGACCCATTACATACTATATACTTATATAATATTGATGACCTATTACATTTTAAGAATCGACACATAAATAGAGGGATAATAAATTGTATCAGAAGGATTACATAGCTATACAAGGGATAAGAAAACACAAGTAGTGGGAATTAGGCATACTGGTTAGTCACTTTCAGATGCAAGCTTGTCAAGGTTAATTTCATGCTTGCTAGGGTCATACAAGAAACGATATTGGTTTGGAGGAGCATATTTTATGAGCTTGAGGTATATTAAAATAAACTTAATAGTATCCACCTAATATTCCCATATTGAAATCTATTGTTGAGGAGTCAAAATTTTGTTAGCGTGCTCAATTTTTTCATGATAAATTTGGCAGAATTTGACTTGCAAGTCGTAATCGGATTTTTTCAAAGATTAATGAGCAGAAAGGAAATGGGAACAAGGACTATTAATATAATGAGAATTGGAATTCAAGTAAAAGTTCATATTGGTGAATCCACTATGAGGTTGCATGCAACTAGATTTATAAAGGAGGGACCCTAACCACCCTGGAGAAGCAAGGAGACAATTCGTAGAACTAGGGAGAAGTGACTGAATTGCAAAAATCCAATGTATAATACCCCAATTATGAAAAGAACCATGTTAGTCAAAGTACCTGTCTCCCAGGTCCCAAACTTAGAGGGAGGTTTTCTGGTAGCCAAAAGACTCTAAATTAACAATATTTTTAGAAGCCTGAGACATCCAAAAAAATTTAGAGGAAGAGAATTGTAACAGTTTCCACCAAAGAATTTACTTATGATCTAAAACTTGAATTTTGGATTTTAATTCTGAAACTATTTCCAATTTTGTAGGGGTTTCCAAACATGTAATTCCATCTACAATTTACTAAATAAAACCCACAAATCCAAGATTTAGCTTAGAAGAATGAATCCCTCAATTGATTATGATTGCTGATTTTGAGCACTACTAAGTTTTCTTGAGAGATGAAGAGACCTTTTCACCATACTTCCCATAAAATTGAATGTTGAGCTCACAGATTCACTCTTAAGAGAATGAGAGTCTGATACCAAAAATGGAGCTCTTCACAGAGGAATTCACACCTACATGCCATAATAAAATTCAAAGGTAGAGGATTCACCAAACAGGTATGCCACAAAGGTGTTGGAGAATAACACAGAACTACTTTGAGAGAGAATGAGTCTACATCCCAACTGGTAGAAAATTTAACATGTTCACAACTAATCCTAAGGGATTGGGTGAAATTGTACATTAATGTAAAATAGGCAATAAGGAAGTTGAAGAGGCCTTGGGAAATGAATCCCAAGACTCTTGCCTCCATGTATATATTCATTGGTATCCTTAATCAATTCATATCATTTTTTATGGAGTTACCTCCTTGCCTGACATGGTATCAGAGCCAACTCCATTTTTGGGATTTATGTCCAGGGTTATGTAACCCCCTTTTTCAATATTCTTACAGCTCTGCCATTCCTGTCATATTTTCTATCTCCCTTCTGCAATATTTCTATAGCTCTGCCATATTCTTTCCATAACGTAGATGATATTAATTTTTTTTTAAACATTTCGATGATACCACAGTTCTCCCCCTTCTGCGCAACTATTTTTCCTGTTGCATCATTGGCCCTCTCTTTTATGCAATTGGTTCTCAACTATGTGTATTTTATATGCCTTCCAATGATTTTGAGCTTGAAATTGGGTTGTTCAGAGCTATTTTTGGAGGCATTTTAGATCTCAACTCTAACTTTGATGTTCCCTAACAGTCATCCTCCAAGCTGCATGTTCAACTCATTCATCCCTCTATACTCCTCTACAACCCTGCCTCAATGCTGCAGGCCTCTGCTCAATACTTTCCTCGACCCTTCCTTAACACCAGCCTTGACTCCTTACCGCAGGTCACCCTCACCATGGAACCACTTGTTGGCTCCTTACCGCAAATCTCCATAACCGTGGCCTCGACCCTCCCTCAACGTCAACCTCGACTCTCTACTCAAAACCTCCCTCCCACTGGTCCTATCTCCCCTCCTGCCAGCTCCCACCTCCCCTCCCATTGGCTCCCACCTCAACTCCCGTTGGCTCCTACCTCCACTCCAACCTCCTACTCTCACACCTGTGCTGGCCCTACCTCTACTCGGACACCTCCCCAACTCCACCCCTCCTCAGATAACAACTCCCCTAGTCTGACCCCTGCCCAGCTAACACCTCCCCTAGTTGACAACTCCCATAGTTTCCAAATCCCCCAAATATTACCTCTATTTTAATAACCCAATTTTTTTTTACAAAAAAAAAAAATTGCAGAATTCTCTTTTTACATGAAAAACACATTTTTTTATGCCACCAAAACTACATTATTTTCCTCCAAAAGTAAGACTTTTGTTACAATACACATATTTTAATGCATTCATTTATATCAATTGTTCGAGTCATTTTCTCAGGAAAAGAGAACTATCTTGAATGGTCAAAGAAGATTAAACACACACTCATTTTTAATGGGATGTGGAAAGGAATTTTTGATGGAGGAGACAATGCACCTGCAAAGCACACCTCAGACAAGGATATCGTCATTTGTGAAAACAAGAATTGCAAGGCCTATGCCTTGATTGCAGCATCTATAAATGAAGAGGCGAATCACCATATTACACCATTTTCAAATTCCCATGAGGCTTTGACAAAATTGAAAGAACTCTATGACTCACATTCAGAACTTGAAGTTTTTTAGTTAATGATTAAGCTATTCAGCCTTTAATTCAAAATTTATGACCCTCTTGTTTATCATCAAAAGTAATATCTATCATATGTGAAATTAAAAAGACCGGTGTAGAAATTGGCATACCTCTCATAGATTATGTGAAGGCATTGTATCCCACTTACTAACACTATCTTGAGTCATTGCAAGGAAGTGGAAACCTCAAGGAGATCACCTTTGACTCCCTTGAGAAAAAATTTGCAGAAAGAGAGAAGGCTTTAGGAAAGACGACAACCCCTCGGTCTTTTGAAGAAGCTGTATGTTTTCAACATAGAGAAAATAATCATGCACAAGATTCTTCCAAAGGGAGAGGTGGCCGAAGAGGAAAAAGAAGAAGAAAATTTAGAGGAAGGGGGGGCAGACAAGCTTAAAGTGAAAATTTTGATATTCGTTGCATACGCTACAATATATATTGGCATGATACATATACATCTAAGTTTCCTTAGGAAAAAATTGAGTAGGAAAGAAATCAAGAAAAAGGTAAAAATCATCACAGAGACAAAGGTAAAGCACCTGAATCCGCTCATTATGTTGTAGAACATTGTAATATTAGAGTAACTGAAGACTTTTTTAATGCTTCACTCACTTCTCGGAGAAATTATTGGTTGCCAAATTCAGGAGAAACATGTCACATGACTTTTAGAAAATATCTTTTCGAATAATTTACTGACAAGGTTGATGGAGCAGTATACTCTGTGGACAAATATAAACTCAAACCATCAAGGCTTCGCACAATCAGGCTTAAGTTTCCTGGTCTTCAATACCTTTTTCTACTTGAGGTTCTATACCTCCTTGAGTTGAGGAGAAACTAGTTGTCATGGGTTCACATACACCAGCAAGGACACTCCATTCACGTGTTTTATGGCAAGGTTGAGGTTATAAAAGAATCATATCACTAACTTGTCATGAGAGGGATAGAGTAAGGAAGACTCCTAAAGTTGCAAGGTACCTATCCTCATGCACAAAAATTTGCATTTAGTTCTCACTACGATGAAGATACATTCCCATCTAGTATTTTATGGCATGCTATATTTGGACACTTAAAATATGAAAGCCTTTGATTTTTGAAGAAAAATGATGTTAATGGATTGCCTACAATTCCTAGGAAACTTAAGAAATGTGATGCTTGTATTCAAGGAAAGCATAGAAAACAATCATTTCATGATTCAAATTCCAGATCACATAGAAAAAATAATATTATTCATTCACATTTATGTGGCCCTATGCATGTTCCTTCTGGAAATGGAAATATGATGACATTTATTGATGATTACACTAGAATGTGTTGGGTTTACTTATTGAAGAGAAAATCTGATGTTTTTCAAACATTCTAGAATTTTCATGCATGGATTGAAAATTATGCACAAACTCATATTGGCTCTTTACGCACGGATAATGGAAAATAATACACTTCAAATTAATTTGAAAACTATATTCGCCAACATAGGATCAAACTTCAAAAAACCGTGCCCTATAATCCCCAATAGAACGGTGTAGTTGAGCAAATGAACAGGAAAATTTAAATATGGTTCACTCCATGATGTTTTTCAAGAATGTAAAATTTATGTTTTAGGTTGGCGTGGTTCTATTTGTTGTGTACATAAAGAATAGGTGTCCTTCTAATGCAATTAGAAATAAAAATCCTTATGAAATGTGGCATGGCCACATTCCTTTGGTAAAGAATTTTAAGGTCTTTGGTTCCACCTGTTATGCTTTGATACCTAAGGAACAAAGAAATAAAATTGGTGCTAGAAGTAAAAAGTGTATCTTCTTGGGGTATTCCAATACCTCCAAAGGGTATCGTCTCTATGATGAATTCAATAAGAATTTTGTAGTATCTAGATATGTCATATTCCTTGAATCTTACAAGGCTGACAATGTTGTTGAGTGGCAACTTCATCGCTTGGATAGATATACACATCCAAAGTCATTTCAAGAATTTGATAATAAGATTCCACATCTTGAAGGGAGGATTCCTATATTGAATCAATCTCTGGAATCGTCTTCTGAAGCACTCTCTCCACCACATGAAGAACCAACAATGGATGACACCCTGAATGATGTGATTTGAAAAAATTTAGAGGACTAAATCGTGATTTCAATCCAAAGCTCAGTCAAATGAGCGACTTGGAGCCTGTCTTAGAAAGGGTCCTCCAAAAATGGTGACAGGCAAAGACCTACTGGAGATGTATTTTCTTTGCGAGTTTTTAGAAAAGAACTACGTAGACAAGAAGTTCCACTAAGAAAAATGGATTTTATGTAGATGATTTTGATTCACCTCTTCATATGTGTAAAGCTGCTCAAAAGGTCTCTCTCACCTCTAATCACCTCATTAATATGTGCTGTCTAGGGAGAGTTTTTGTTATTCCAAAGAGTGTCTCAGTCTGAGGCTATCACTTGTCAGAGTAATGCTAGTAGTACAGTGTTTAAGAAATACAAGAGTAAACGGATGCTTGTCTGTAACTAAATTACTTCAAAAGAATAAATCACACATTTAGAAAACTAGGCAGCTTATCAGTCAAGGGTTCGGCAGCGATAACCCATCCCTTGGGAAACTGATGGAAAGGAAATTAGAGCATAGACCACGGGTCTGGGAGCTAGACAGTGAATGCCAAAGCTCACTACAGCCTTATATCATCTCTCACACCAAAACAACAAATGCGAGTAAATGGAACAACAAATAAAGAATTGAACAACAAATCTGGAATGGAACAGTAATTCTAAAATGGAACAGCAATTGAACAACTAGTCGTAACCAAACTTAATCTATTAACCCAAATACACTCTTCGCAATCAAATAACAATCTTTCACTCTTAAGGCAAATCACGCAAAACACACTAATGGAACAGCATTAACTATTGACAAATTATGGAACAGCTCTAGTAAATCATATACGCACACAACACGCTGAAATAGTAATCTTAATTAACAGGGATACGACTGTGCTCCCAAATAGAACAACATTATCTCTGAATCCAATAATCATGAAGAACACTACTTCAAACGAATATATGACATGAATGTTCAATATAAAAGCTCTGTAATAGAACAAGAAGAATATTCGGTTAAGACTAATAACATGCAATTCACTCCGAAAGGATCAATAACATAATGCAGAGTCAATACACGATCCTATCTGTAAAAACCTCAATGATTTAATCTTAACAGAGCATGTAATATCAACTTATAAAGCATATCAGATTACCAAATAACAACGATAAACAAACCACGCAGAAATCAAATCGTAGTGATACAGAAGCAAGTGTCCTCCAGGGCCGGGCCCTTAGCCTCCAAGGGTACACCGCCTTAAGTTAATCCAGATGCAGAGATGAGATAATCACCAAGCTTATATTAATGCATCGGACAAAAATACAATGAACCAGTTCTCAACGAGACTTAATAATCAGAGCTGATGTTTAACAGAAAATTACATAAAAACGTATCCTCCTAAGCTAACAGTGTTGTCCCTTTATATAAAGGTGACGGCAGAGATGTCCAAGTAATAAGATAAATAAAGCAGCGATCCCTCAGGATCGAAGATCCTGAGGGATTCGCCAAACTGTTAATCCTTCATCCTTTCTTTTCTTTTGCGCCGAGCTGGTGTCTTCTCCTCCTTTTCCGGGCCGATTTGCTTTGATCTGTTTAGCCTTGTTTGCATTCGGTTCTCCTTCAGAGGGACAACAGTTATCTCGACTTTGTCCTTTCCTTTGGAACAGCAATTCCTCTTTTTCTCCTTTTCTTGCACAGAAAATAACCATTATCAGCGGTTAAGTCTTGCATATCAATTTTCACATGTTTTGTTATAGTTCCTTATTATTTTCCAAATTCATGATGCAAAAAGGTTTACAAATTCTACTAAAAAGCCACTGAAATAATCATCAAAAGCATACCTTTTTAGTACTCCACACACCCCCCTGCTTACCTTGTTTCATGTCCTCATGGAAACATTGTAGTTGACATGCAAGGCAGTGAGAGAATATGCTGGAGAAGGAGTCTCATGCGGAGGCCTACAGCCATGATGAGTGATTAGATAGTCAAAGAACTGACCTGTTTGCCCCTCGGGCATCTCATACAGGGCCTGGTATCCGGGTGCAGGGTGCCAAATAATTGGAGTGCGAAATCTATATCCTAACCAGGATGACCCTGCTTTCAGAATGCTCTCGCCATAGAGGTTCAAACGGTTGGCAGCTAATTCAAAATTCTCATACTTAAATGGTTCCCTGAGCTGGATGTTTGGATTAGAGATTTGGTACCGAAATTTGGCTGCATCAATGGCGAGGTCTTTGATGGAAAGAAAATATTCTAAACTCTGTCCAATGAGTGCCTCATGCATGGGTCCTAACGTTTCAATGACACCCGGAGTCCTTATGAGGTTTCTATGAGCTTTCCACAACTGCACTGGGTTCCTAGGCTCAGCCCTTACCCGTAAATCTAGGCCATTTTCCTGACTCTGGAAAGTATCATAGGCTTTGAGCCACTTAATCTAATTAACTCCGAATGAAATGAATGCTTGTAATTGGATGTCTCCAACGAAAGGGCCAAGGTTCAACTCAGTCTCCTAATCTAGCACAAGGTCATGCAAATAAAGTTCACACAACAATCTCTGGACCTTCACTCCATAATGTTTACAGTAGTCTATAAATTCATTGACAGTGTTGATTTGTATAGGGGCGCCTGCTTTAACAGCTTTTATTTTTAATTGTAAATACCATTCTAATAAAAACAGAGCATATTTTTTAGCAGGGGCCCTACATGCTAAAACGTCATTGTATAAAGAACACAAGGTATTCATCTGCTAGATAACAGTATCTAGTCTACGGGTTACCTGTGCAACTTCCTCTTGTTCCTTTCGCCACCCTTCAAAGGCCTGGCTTTTGGATTGATTGATGTCCTTTAGTTGCTGCTGTAACTCTTCATATTTTTCTCGGGGGACCGTTTGCTCTCTAAGTTGTTTGGCTTCTTGTTGGGCTTGCTTCATCATCTTATGCAAGGTTTTTGTCTTTGGATCTTTTTTCCATAGGTCAGTGGAGGCCGGGAGTTTTACCTGAACTTTCTTATTATGCTGTTTGGAGTTCAGAACCCTTATTACCCCTGAGGGTGGTGCCTCTGTCTGGATTTTCTTTTCACTGGTCCTTATATCATCCCTTTCTATTTTAACGCGAATATCAGTCTGTTGCTGTTCCTCAACATCATTTGGAACGGCAGCTGGATTTTCAGTAGGGTTTTGAACAGCAGGGCGATTGTTGGCCCTCTTTTTCTTCCCTCCGGTCTTTCTTACCCTCTGGTTTGCTTTCAGAATTCTAATTTTCTGTCTGAGCTGGGTTATTGTATTCAATAATTTCTGCCGTTCCATTCGCAATTTCTTAATTTTCAGCGTTTCATTAGAAGGAACAGCAGGCTGTCAGCTGCGGTTTGGACCATGACTAGTTTCTGGATCTTTCTCTTGGGGTGCTTCCTCGCGGTTCTGCTCTGGCTGTTCTGGGGTAGGAACCTTGACTGGTTCTGTCTCTTCCTGGGCAACTGCTTTTTCTGCTCCTACTCCCTCCGGAATTTCCTCTGGTGTCTTGGGAACAGATTGTTCCCGTTCAGTATCTCTTATCTCCTCTTCATCATGAACAGGCAGATTTCCTTTTTCTGCCTCTACTACATGTGATTTTTCAGATGTGTTTTCTTCTTGGGGTTTGTCGTGGAGGTCTACTAGACTAAAAGGTTGGCCATACTTACCCATATTGGCCAAGACTGCGGCCAATTCATCTTCTCCCACTGGGTCTTGTAGTGGTCTACCTCCCTGCTGTCCCATTTCCTCCTCCTGTTCATCTTCTGCTTCTATTTCTGTTTCCGAATGCTCGGCTGCTTCCTCATTTTCCTCTTCGGATTGCTCGTCCTCAATTACCACTAGTTGGCTGGTGCTTTCCTGGAGCTTTTCCATCCTTCCTCGCATCCGAGCTAACCGGGCTGATTTTATAGGCTTCTCTAGCCTTCCTCACATCCTAGGTAACCGGGCTGATTTTCTGGGCTTCTCTAGCCTTCCTCACATCCGAGCTAACCGGGCTGATTTTCTGGGCTTCTCTGGCTGTTCAGGTGTATCGATGGCATGCTTGCGCTTTGCCGATTCCTGGTGTATCTCTGGTCGTTTTGATGCACTAGCAACATGTTTTTGTTTTACTAATTCTCTGCATTTTGCCGGACGTTCTGGTGTGCTTGTAGAATGTTTACGTTTTGGGGATGGTGATGTCAATCCCCCCTTAATCATTACAATCAGCTCTTCCCAGCTGCTCTGCTGCTGGGTGAGACTATGACTAACTACTAATCGTATTAACCCATGGTGACTGACGACTGACTCTACATGTTGTGCCTTTTTTATGCTTCGTGCAGCATCATGCAGTAATGAATTCAGAAGTGCAGGTAGATTTACAGAGCATTTCTTCTTTAAAACAGCTAAGAGTTTAAGATGTCGTGGTCTTACCACGTCTTTCCTCCCCTCGCAGGTGATGTAGCTCTGCACTGTTCTTGCTAATTCCGTCCAGGGTTCTCCTAGGGTTGCTGGCAGAACTCCCTTCCCCTTAATTGTCAAGCTCTGACCTTCGTCCTGGAAAATTTCCATGATCTTCTGTAATCTTTCCTTCTTTAATGTCCATACTGGTCCGGTGGCTGGTAGTCCCGAAACTTCTGCAATTATATCGTCGGTGACCGCTATCCGCTTCCCCCTTACTGTGGAGTGATCATCCTGCGGGTTCTGCAAAAATTCCATCGCTACTATTTCATTAGACTCCTGTAGGCGACTGAGATAATTCAGCCATCCTGCTCTTTCCAGGATCTCTCGGGCAGCAGCGGAGATTGTCAACTCCTGAGGTTCGCTTCGAATTGCCCTTCCTCCCATGGTTTCACTATGGATTCTTAATGGAACAGCAACTGCTTGTGCTATTTGAAACACAGAGAGGGTGATAATCGCAAGATTTCGAGAAAAAAACACAGAGTATGCAACAATGCAACAGAAATGGATTATGAACAGTAACTTGTGTAAAAATAGAAATGACATGCCGTTAAGCCATGCCATACCGTCGTACACTATCTTTCCCGAATAGTGAGCTGACACGTAATTCAGGGAATAATGGGGTTAACCTCCCCCCCCCCCCGCAGTGTGATAGGCTGTCCCAGCCGTCAAATAAAGGAGCAGCACCCGATCTGCAACCGATTCAGAAAGGAACAACATGTGGAATTATGCCATGTTTAGAAGGACAACGAATTACCGAAATCGAGGCGGAGAATTGATCGCGTATTATATAAGAGGCTGCTTTGTTATGATATGAGGCTGGTGGGTAGGACATCTGTCGTACTTGCCAAATCTCAAGTGGTCATGGTCACTTCCTTTGCCATGATTGGTGATGATAAATTTTCATGCGATGTATAATTTAGGAAATAATATATGATTAGTTCCTAGGATATAAGAAACAAAAGAGTATTAGTATCTTACCCATTGGTGTAACCAAGGTGACTTCAATACCATTAACAGTGCTCTGCTCCCGACAGGTGTCCATAACCTTGGCAGAGTTGTTTTTTCACCCTTGGAACCATGATCCTTTCTGTATACTTAGGAATTTTATGTGCTCAAAATGTAGACCATAATGCCATTCAAATTTCCAGGAAGGAGCGGGAACGTGGCAGATATTCGCCAGGACAGACCTCCTGTTCTAAGGTTCGTTTATTTGATATACCTTTTGGACCATATCCTCGGTGTGGTGGCCATAATGGGAATGCCACTTCACTTCCATCATCATGATCATGGTAGGTCGGCTCAGATGAGTGACCCCCTATCCTCGCATTTGACATCTTACATATCATGTTCGACATTTTTTTTTTCATAGAGTACTTTTCCTTATTTATACACAAAGGGTGGTTCAACACTCCTTAAGAGTAGGAATGGTGGAAGAAGTCTTATCATCTCAATAGGAAGATATAAACCCTTTTCTCTTATTCCTAAATAATAATCAAAGAGGGTTAAAGGGATCAGCATGATAAAGATAACCAATCAGGGCAAAATTAGTAAAACAATGCATAACAAAAGATAAGAAATAAGTATGTCCTTCCTTTTGTCCTCTTACTAATGCAGAGCCTTATAGATATAGCGATTTATCGTTTGCGGATTTCGGTATGTTGTGATTTTATATTCATTGCACAAGTACATAGTTGTATCTTAAAGACTTGAAAGAATACGGGCAAGAAGCATCCTCAATTTGGATCAGCAAAAGGAATAAGTTGTTTCACAAGGAGAGCAAAAGTATGCTAGTGGTGTTCCTTTGGAAAAAGAAACAACGACGGATGATAGAAAAAGGAACAGCAAAAATGCAAATGCTGTTCCTTTGAAAAAGGAACAGCAAAAATAAAAATAATATAAAAACACTGAAAATGCTGTTCCTTCGAAAAAGGAACAACAGCAACAAAAGAATGCTGTTTTTTTTTGAAAAAAAGGAACAGTGGTAACCAAAAATGCCGTTCCTTTGGAAAAGGAACAGCAAAAAGACGTAAAAATGCCGTTCCTTTGGAAAAGGAATAGCAGAGATCCAGAATGTTATTCCTTTAGAAAAGGAACAGCAAAACAAGCAAAGCCAACAGCATAAAAAACACGCAAATGCCATTTTTTAGAACGGCAAAAATCGAAACTTTGAGAAAGAAAAGGAACAGCAAAAAATGACAAGAAAACATTTAATTCAAACATATGTACAAGAACGACTCAAAGACAAGAACTTATGTACAAATTGTAAAAAGAAATGAATTCCTTAATGAATTACAGGTGAGGAAGATTTCTCTTCCTCTCCTAAAATCTCCATATCAGTGTCTCGCCGTAGCTGCTGGCAGAAGGATTCCCGAGTAAGTGGTTTGCGATAGAGACGAACTCGGTGGCCATTTACTTTGAATGCATATCCAGAACCATCAATGGTAATTAGAGTAAGGGTTCCGTTGTCATGCACCTTCTGGATTTCGTATGGTCCCAACCATCGAGTCTGAAGTTTTCCAGGGAAGTCCTGAAACCGAGAGTCGTATAATAGAGCCCAGTCTCCCTCATGGAAGACTTTGTTATTGATGAGCGCATCATGCCATTTAGCTCACTGCTGTTGAATCAATGCCGTATTTTGTAGTGCAGAGAGCCTAATTTCGTCTAATTCATTGATCTGTTGTAGTCGATTGATTTGTGCCTCGCTTAGATCTAGGCCCACTTCCTGTGCTATCCGTAATGTTTGGATTTCGAATTCTATGGGAAAAATAGGTTGTTTTCCAAACACTAATTGATAAGGTGAGTAACCGGTGGTGCTCCTCCATGTGGTTCTATAGGCCCAGAGTGCTTCAGGTAGTCGGGTAGCCCAATCACACCTATGGGATGCAATGGTTTTTGTTAGGATTGATTCTATTATCTTATTGCCACTTTCTACCTGCCCATTCGCCTGTGGGTGATATGGAGTAGTGATTTTATGCTGGACGTGATAATTGTTGAGTGTTGCAGCTAATTTATGCCCAGCAAATTGTGGTCCTCCGTCTGTAATTATTTCCCTGGGAAGGCCATAACGTACAAATAGATGGAACAGGAACTGTATGACAGAGTCCTCTGTGGCTCTTGGCAATGCTTCTGCCTCAACCCATTTGGTGACATATTCTGTTGCCACCAAGATATATGTTTTCTGATTTGACGAGGGGTTGATGGGTCCAACGAAATCAAGAGCCCATCGCTCGAATGGTTCGATGACTAACTGTGGTTTCAGAGGCATCTCATCAGCTTGACCAGGTCGTCCTGCTCGCTGGCAGCTATCACAGGCTTGGTAATTAGAGTAAGGGTTCCGTTGTCATGCACCTTCTGGATTTCGTATGGTCCCAACCATCGAGTCTGAAGTTTTCCAGGGAAGTCCTGAAACCGAGAGTCGTATAACAGAGCCCAGTCTCCCTCGTGGAAGACTTTGTTCTTGATGAACGCATCATGCCATTTAGCTCGCTGCTGTTGAATCAATGCTGTATTTTGTAGTGCAGAGAGCCTAATTTCGTCTAATTCATTGATCTGCTGTAGTCGATTGATTTGTGCCTCACTTAGATCTAGGCCAACTTCCTGTGCTGTCCGTAATGTTTGGATTTCGAATTCTATGGGAAAAATGGGTTGTTTTCCAAACACTAATTGATAAGGTGAGTAACCGGTGGTGCTCCTCCATGTGGTTCTATAGGCCCAGAGTGCTTCCGGTAGTCGGGTAGCCCAATCACGCCTATGTGACGCAATGGTTTTCGTTAGGATTGATTCTATTATCTTATTGCTACTTTCTACCTGCCCATTCGCCTGTGGGTGATATGGAGTAGTGATCTTATGCTGGACATGATAATTGTTAAGTGTTGCAGCTAATTTATGCCCAACAAATTGTGGTCCTCCATCCGTAATTATTTCCCTAGGGCGTTTACAACGTAATCATAGATGGAATGAACCATATGGAGGTCCTCTCGTGCTCTGCAATGCATTTCGCTTTCGAACCCATTTGGTGACATATTCTGTTGCCACCAAAATATATGTTTTCTGATTTGATGAGGGGTTGATGGGTCCAACGAAATCAAGAGCCCATCGCTCGAATGGTTCGATGACTAACTGTGGTTTCAAAGGCATCTAAAATCGGCTACAGGGTTTTCTTTGCCAGGCCGGTCCTTGATTGTGATGTCGAATTCCTGCAATAAGATTAACCATCGAGTTACTCTGGCATTTGTGACAGGCTTGTTTGCTAAATATTTTATAGCAGAATGGTCTGTGTATAAGATAACAGGATAGCCCGTAATATAATGTCTAAATTTATTGACAGCATGTATTACAGCTAGGAATTCTTTTTCAGTAACAGTGTAATTTAATTCAGCAGGGGATAAATTCTTGCTGATGTAATAGATAGCATATGGTTTTTTATCCTCTTCCTGCCCAAGGACTGCGCCAATAGTTGTATCTGAGGCATCAGATGATATCTAGAATGGTAGGTTCCAGTTTGGTCCTCGAAGGACTGGAGCTGTGGATACAAGCTTCTTTAAATCCTTGAAAGCATGGTCACATTTTTCTGTCCAAAGAAAATCAACGTTACCGGTTAATGCATATAAAGGAGCAGCAATATGCGAATAATGCTCTACAAATCGTCTATAATAACCCGAAAATCCAAGAAAGCTGCGTACCTCTGTTTGAGTAGTAGGAGTGGGAATGAGCAAAAGTATTTGGATTTTAGCCGGGTCTACCTGAATGCCGGCTACTGAGACATAATGTCCTAGGATAAGTCCTTCAGTCATCATCAAGAAACATTTTTCGTGGCTTAAGCAAAGTCTGGTAATAATGCAACGTTGTAGGACTTTTTCTAGGGTGTCTAGAGCTGGATCAAAATCATCTCCATATGGTGTAAAGTCATCCATGTAAACTTCAAGTCCATCATTTATTAAATCTGCAAAAATGCTAAGGATAGCCCTTTGAAATGTGGCAGGAGCATTACATAGGCCAAAAGGTAGAACTCGATAAGCAAATGTTCCCCAGGGACAAGTAAAAGTAGTTTTATCCTGGTCTTCAGGGGCAATCTGAATCTGATTGTATCCACTGAAGCCATCCAGGAAAGAAAAGAATTTCTTCCCTGCTAAAGTGTCTAATACTTGATCTATGAATGGGAGAGGAAAATGATCTTTCTGTGTTGCCTTGTTTAGTTCCCTATAATCCACACAGATTCTCCATTTTCCATTCTTTTTTGGTACCACCACCAGCGGAGAGACCCATTTACTATCAGAAATAGGATAGATAAAGTTGACATCTAAAATTTTCTGAAGTTCAGCTTTTACCACATCCTTTAGATGAGGATTAAGTCTCCTTTGTCGCTGACGAACAGGTCTGGCGTCTTTTTCTGTATAAATGTGGTGTGTACATAACTGGGGATCAATTCCTTTCATGTCAGGGTAATCCCATGCAAATGCTTGTTGATATTTTGTTAACAAATGGATGAGCTTAGTTTCCTGTTCAGGTGTGAGATTAGAATTGATGTTTAAAGTTTTCCCCGGTGCAATTTCCACAGTTTTACTATTTGCAACAGAAGTAACAGGTATCGTTTGGTCATGCGTATCTTTCAGAGGATCTTCCTCCAATTCATTATCAAATGATGCTTCTATCATGTGACACTGTGTGCGAGGTTCAGTTTGACTAATGAAATTATTAATGGCATCATCTTCTGTTTGGTCTTTAAAATCAAGCGCCTCTTGTATAGTTAATGGAGATCTGATGTTATCAGTAAGGTATGATACAGGGTGCTTATTAGTTTTAATCATTGTGACACTTGGCTGCGCTGGAGGATATAGAACTAAATTTTTGCCATTCGGTCCTCTAGTTATGGTCATATTTCCCTGCCGGCAACCAATGTAGGCATCGGCAGTGGCAAGCCAAGGTCTACCTAAAATTAGTGGATGTCCATCAAGTCGGGTTTTTGGATTAATTATCAGGAAATCGGTTGGATACTCCCAGGATTCTACAGAGACCATGACATCATGTAGAGTACCCTCTGGTCTAACCACAGATCGGTCAGCTAATTCCAACAGAGTAGAGGTGGGTTCTACCGATGTAATGCCGAGCTTTTGGAAAGTAGTGGTTGTTAAAATATTAATTGCAGCCCCTAGATCAACTAAGGCATTAGACAGGGTCTGACCATAAATTTGAACAGTTATAATTGGATTCCCTGGGTCTTCATATTTAAGGGGTGTTTCTCTCCCAGACAATAGGTCAGATAAAGTACCGACTACTTGGACTCTTGTATTATTTGTTATATTCCTCCTTGGTTTCTTTATGCACAATTCTTTGATAGTTTTTGCGTATATGGGAATGTCTTGAATGGCTTGGAGGAATGGAATTTTTATGTACAAATTTTGTAATTCTCCCAGAATGTCAAAGTCAGGATATTGTATGGATCGAGGTATGGCTAATCGTTCTGGGAACGGGGGAGAGGATGTGGTTGCTTGATTATGAGTTTGTTTCTTATTTACATCCTCTTGTTGTAACTGATGTTCTCTTGGTAACTGATCTTCAATATGAACTGTTTTATCTCCCTCGGTTTCAATTATACGTCCAGATCTTAACTGAAGGTCATTGCACTCCCTGAGGTCGGGTCCTATTTCTGATGTCTCTATGATTTGAATAGATTGGACTTGTCTGTTATTTGGATTGGGGTCGGGTTGGGCTGGGAGTTGCGGTCTCAGGTTAGACTGGGGATTTTGTTGTAAGGCTGGCAGAGTAGGTTGAGGGAGCGGAATAGTTCCAGCTGGGTGGTACATCGGTCTTTGCTAGCTTGTCTGCCAGGGTGAACTTTGTGAAGTAGAGGGAGTCCATTGTGATGGATATGGGCCATTTTGCCAATATGGTGGAGTGTAAGGGAAATTTGGCCAACCTGATTGGCTGCGTGGTTTGTTTATTATTGTTATTTGGTAATTTGATATGCTTTATGAGTTGATATTACATGCTTTGTTAAGATTAAATCCTTGAAGTTTTTACAGGTAGAATCGTGGATTGACTCTGCATTATGTTATTGATTCGTTCAGAGTTCATTACATGTTATCAGCCTTAATTAAATACTCTTACTGTTCTGTTACAGAGCTTGTATATTAAACATTCGTGTCATACATTCGCTTGAGGTAGGGTTCTTCATAATCGTTGGATTCATAAATGATAGTGTTCTGTTTGGAAGCACAGTTGTATTCCTGTTGGTTCAGGTTGATCAGATTATTATTCCAGTGTGTTGTGTGCGTTTCTGATTTATTAGTGCCGTTCTATAATTTATCAATAATTAATGCTGTTCCATTAGTGTGTTTTGCTTGATTTGCCTTAAGAGTGAAAGATTGTTATTTGATTGCGAAGAGTGCATTTGGGTTAATAGATTAAGTTTGGTTACGACTCGCGAGACTTAGTTGTTCGATTGCTGTTCCATTTTAGAATTACTGTTCCATTCCAGATTTGTTGTTCAATTCTTTATTTGCTGTTCCATTTACTCGCATTTGTTGTTTTGGTGTGAGAGATGATCTAAGGTCAGAGCAGGACAAGTGGGGCCATCAAGTCTAGCTCCCATCATGTGGGGGAAGGTTGGAACTGATTTAGAGTTTGATTCAGCCATGGATTTGAAGAAGGAAACGATTGTGGTGACCAGTTTGTAAATGGGGGTTGAGATTGATTTTTCCACATACCATATTGTTGAGCATTATACTATGGGGGTTGAAAGAAAGAGGTTGAGTCCGGAAACATACCAGGTTGTCCCGGCTGCCACTGGCAGCGCTGGTTGATCGAATTCACCGATTCTGGTTCTTCTTCTGCTTCCTTATATACCGCTTTCAATCCAGGAAGTGAGGGGCAGCTCTCCGTAAGGTTATCTTTTGTACAGATGGCGCATGTTTGGACTTTATCCAGTGGACATTCCTTGTGGCTATGTTTTTTTCTGCATCGGGGGCAGAAGATTGCCAAATTCTGTTCTTCCTCCAGCTGCTTCTTTTTAGCCTGCACAATATCAAGTTGTGTAGTTAGTGTCCCCATAATATCAGTTTTAAAATTTTCTAATAAATTTCGAATTTCTGCACGTGTTACTCCTTCTGCTGATACTTTGTTATCTCTTGCAAACCGATCATATTCTGTCGGTTTTATTCTTGTGCTGCCTCTCGAACTCCCGATACATAAATCAATGATGTCAGCAAAATTCTCTTGATAAATGTCCCCTTTTCCCATAATGTTTAATGTTTCAATCCATTGTTCCTTCATACCCCTTATTAATGCAGTTTTTAACACATTATTAGGTAAAGGTAGCGATGCATAAGGAGATCTTTGTAGATTGTACTGAAAACGTTCCACATACTCTTCCAATGTTTCATTCGGTCTGGCTGACATTTGAAATATTTCGTCTTTTAATTCTCTAGACCTACAATAATCCTGATATTTTTTTAAGAAGGATTCTTTCATTTGGTCCCAATTGTTGATAACCCCGCCACCTAGCCCCATAAACCATATTAAAGCAGCCCCTTTTAATGTAGAGGGAAATAATTTCAATTTTTGGGGATCGGTGGTGTAATCATACCCCCTACATAACACATCGAATTCGAATAAAAATGCATCCGGATCTTCTGATGTGAGACCGTGAAAGGTAGGGATATGCTGAAGAGGGATAGCTTTCATGAGTGCATTAGCTGCAGAATCCACTATAGGATATTGTAATGTAGAGGTTTGAGCATTTGGCTGGTTTTGAGCCATGGTATCGAATATATGCCAATAACCTTCCGGGATATCTAGGAGGGTATTCCTAGGTTGAGAGGGAACGGTTTTGACAGGGATATTTTTAACAGCGCTTCCTTTATCTGGAATAATGAGGATACCAGGTGTCTGAGGAGATTGAATTCCTTCAACAATGGCTTTCGCAGCACTCCCCTTATCTGGGCTATCTAATGGCTGATTTGTTTCAATAGGGGATTTTGGTTCCTTGGTTTCCCCTGTTTCTCCTTCTCCTTCACAAAAGTTACTGGAATTCCCGTCCTGCAATAGTTCTGGAGTAGAATTTTCAATTTCTTGAAAGTCCTGCTCTTCAGTTTGACTATGCACCTCAGCACAGGCTACAGATGGTGATCCTGTGGCCTGAAGGGAATTAGTAGGCAGTTTAGAAATGTTTTTCCTGGGGCCTACTGATGGCTGAGATTCCGCGTTCTTATAGATTTTGTCTATGAAGGTCGTTCGGCCAAGGGTCACCGGCCCCTTAGCTTTTTCAGGTTTGGATGGGGGTTTGATGTTCTTTTCTGGTCTTTTCTGCTTAGTCATGCACTCAAATGAACTACCAACTTCTATTCAAACAAAGAAAAAAAAACAACTCTGTTAGGAAAGCGGACAGTGGAGCAGGGTTTTTACATGCTCCGCACGTAGGTTCTTACCTTCCATGTTTAGGATCCAACTCCTCCCTAGCAGGCTCGTACACTACTCTGAAAAAAGACAAATGGCTACACTCTTTCCCCGGCAACGGCGCCAAAATGTAGAGCTATAAAAAGGGTCTCTTTCACCTCTAGTTACCTCACATTAATATGTCAATCCGGGAGTGTTTTGTTATTACAAAGAGTGACTCAATCTGAGGCTATCACTTGTCAGAGTAATGCTAGTAGTACAGTGCTTAAGAAATACAAGAGTAAACGGATTCTTGTCTGTAACTAAATCACTTCAAAGAATAAATCACACATTCAGAAAACTCAGCAGCTTATCAGTCAAGGGTTCGGCAGTGATAACCCATCCCTTCGGAAACTGATGGAAAGGAAATTAGAGCATAGACCACGAGCCTGGGAGCTAGACAGTGACTGCCAATGCTCACTACAGCCTTAGATCATCTCTCACGCCAAAACAACAAATGCGAGTAAATGGAACAACAAATAAAGGATTGAACAGCAATTCTGGAATGGAACAGCAAATCTAAAATGGAACAGCAATTGAATAACTAAGTCCCGCGGGTTGTGACCAAGCTTAATCTATTAACCCAAATACATTCTTCGCAATCAAAATAACAATCTTTCACTCTTAAGGCGAATCACACGAAACACACTAATGGAACAGCGTTAACTATTGATAAATTATAGAACAGCACTAATAAATCAGAAACGCACACAACACACTGGAATGATAACCTGATCAACCTGAATCAACAGGAATACGACTGTGCTTCCAAACAGAACACTATTATTTCTAAATCCAAAAATTATGAAGAACACGACCTCAAGCGAATGTATGACACGAATGTTTAATATACAAGCTCTGTAACAGAACAGTAAGAGTATTTAATTAAGGCTGATAACATGCAATGAACTCTGAAAGAATCAATAACATAATGCAGAGTCAATCCACGATTCTACCTGTAAAAACTTCAATGATTTAATCTTAACAGAGCATGTAATATCAACTCATGAAGCATATCAAATTACCAAATAACAATAATAAACAAACCACGCAGAAATCAAGTCGTAATGGTACAGTCATAATGGTACAGAAGCAAGTGTCCTCCGGGGCCGGGCCCTTAGCCTCCAAGGATACACCGCTTTAAGTTAATCCAGACGCAGAGATGAAATAATCACCAAGCTTTTATTAATGCATCGGTCAAAAATACAATGAACCAGTTCTCAACGAGACTTAATAATCAGAGCTGATGTTTAACAGAAAATTACATAAAAGCGTATCCTTCTATATCCTAAGCTAATAGTGTTGTCCCTTTATATAAAGGCGACGGCGGAGATGTCCAAGTAACAAGATAAATAAAGCAGCGATCCCTCAGGATCGAAGATCCTGAGGGATTCGCCAAACTATTAATTCTTCATCCTTTCCTTTCTTTTGCGCCGAGCTGGTGTCGTCTCCTTCTTTTCCGGGCCGACTTGCTTTAATCTGTTTAGCCTTGTTTGCATTCGGTTCACCTTCAGAGGGACAGCAGTTATCTCGACTTTGTCTCTTCCTTTGGAGCCGCAATTCCTCGTTTTCTCCTTTTCCTGTACAGAAAATAACCATTATCAGTGGTTAAGTCTTGCATATCAATTTTCACATGTTTTGTTATAATTCCTTATTACTTTCCAAATTCATGATACAAAAAGGTTTACAAATTCTACTAAAAAGCCACTAAAATAATCATCAAAAGCATACCTTTTTAGTACTCCACAGCACATACATGGCTAAATCTTCCTTGGCATCATGGAGTTGAGTCTCCATCTCATGCATCCTTGCTAGGTTCTCATTTTCAATATGGAACTGTGTCTCCATCTCATGCATATTTTCAAGAAGCTCTTGCTTCTCCTCGTTCATGGAAATCAATTACTCTTGAAGTTTAATGCCCCCCCTCTTATCTTTATACTTCTCTTTCATCCTATCAATCATGATGTAGAGTTTCTCCAACATCTCTTTATCAAAGTTTTTTTCTAACGAAGATTGACTAGAAGCATCACTTAATGAAGCTTCTATCACACCATGCAATGCATACCAAGTTTCTTTTCTATGATTTGAGATCTGAATTCTCAATATTGATCTTATTCTTCGCACATAAACTTGCAAATTCACTATGTGCAACTTCACAAAACCAATAGCTATAGAAGAATTAGCTAACCTTGGATAAAATGAGCTAAACTAATGCTATGATACCAACTTGATCTGAATATGGGAAAACTAGTTATTGTTGTGCTAACTCCCTCATCAGTATTAAAAGTGTGTTTAAGGATCGTCTCATGTTAACCACTTGTGAATGGGTTTATGTGTGTAGTTTAAGATGTTTTTCATGATCAAATTATGATTTAATTAGATTTTTAAAACTCATAAATATCAAATTAAATACATAAACATAACTCATAACAATCACATAACACAATGGATGATAATGGACTTCACCCTCCTAGGCAACATCTCCATGGACTTGCTTTAACTAGATAGGCCCTCTTTGGATTATGAGTCAAATGTCTGATTACAAGAATCTATGATCATCCAATTTATTTTCTGACTATTCCATTAGATTCAGAAGACATGAAAACCCCCAAAATGACTATTCAATCTTTGAATTTGGTTACTAGCTAATCTAGGCTTGACCTCCAATATTGGTGGCCATGGCCTTATTTAATCTCCAAAGTGACAAAATCACCTTTAGATGTGCTCGAATGCCTATGAAAACTATAAAAATGTGTTTAGATCATCATATAAATCTAAAATTTACTTTTCATTCACTTCGTTTGGCCTTCAGCTGATTTGGGCATGGCCTTCCCTCCCAGTGGCCCTAGGCTTCAAAGTTATTCAAGTGACCAAAAACACCTATAGATTTCCTCCATTGCCTCTAAAAGTTATTCCAGTGAATTCAGAGCATGCCAATCTATGATGAATGACTATTCCTAAGCCCAAATTGCTCGAAAATTTCTCAATATAGGCTTTAGTAAAGTTTCCCCTAGATTTTGCCTCTAAATCTGAAAAACTCCTAGATAACCCCGACAAATCTGGAAGTGGCACTAAATTTGGGGAAACTACCAAAAATTCCACCAATTTCTAACTGTAGGATTAATTATTCCTTAAATTCACTTAATAAGTGTTAACTTCACGTTAATCTGTGCTTATCCTGGGTGCTGGTGTGTGGTCACATGAGAAAGGTCATGTAGAGGAGGGATGGCCCGCAAGTCTGGGCCCCTCCGCTCCGCCATCGGAGATCCGTTGCAATTCAAGTAAAAATTCATGTTTATACCTTTTCAACAAACATGGTGTGGCATATTTGTATAAGGATAGAGTGAAGTGGCAGAGGTCATGGGGTCAAACCCTGACCTCGCCCCTCCATATAAGTTTTCGCAACCATAAATAACTGCGCATAACCAAACATTATCAAACGGACTTTTCATATAATTAAAATGCACCATGAATATGAATATGTCTCGTTGGGTGAAACTATTGTCGTTTAATTCTGTTGTAGTACTTGCCCAACCATTTAATTTTTCAATCCGAGGTTCGTAGACTTACGAAGCACATGCACTATATATGCAGGACCGAAGTAGAACTAATCTAATCTAAATTGCTGAAATCAAATTAATCTAGGAAAGCAGGAAATTGCATAAAGGAAAAGCAATACAACATGTGAAGAGCTGAATGACAAATGACATATATGAGTTCACAACAATGACGCCATCTCAAATTACATTACAAGAATCAAATGACAAATCATGAAAGCATACAATAAAATAATATGGATCACAGTTAAGAATCCCCCTCTCCTAATTACAAAACTATTTCTTAAAGCTAATCTAATGAACTTCTAAACTTATGAACTCCTGAGCTCCTGAACTAATCAAAATGAAGAGAGAGCACTCTCTTATATACATGAAGAAGCTAACCATCTCATTCAACCACTCTCAACTAATTTCCCATTATTACAAGACATGATCCCTTTGAATCCTCCACACATCTCTCACATATCTTGAATAAGACATGCCAACCAAATCCTCCATGATCTTCTCCTTAGGAATAGGCTTGAATAATTATCTCCTTAATATGGTGGAGGAGATATTCCAGAAGTTTAGAATTAATCCTTCACATTTCTCCTACACATTACAAAGCTCACACATTCTTGATATATATATAAAAACATGTATATTTTCTAATATTTAATCATAAATTCACTTATAATACAAAAATGAATAAAGTGGAAAATAAGAAGGTGAAACCCAAATGTATTTATGAAAATGATATGATGAAAGTTTAATGGAATGATGAAATGTAAGGAATAGTGAAGGGAAAGGTGGATGAAAATATGACATTTCTAAGTCCCAACATCCTCCCCAACTGAACTTGTTGCATGTCCTCATGCAACCATGCATGGGTCTCTTTAAGAACATTTGGCATCTTGAACTTTGGCTTTACATGATGATGTCTTTTAATAATGAATGTTTCCAGGATATGTGAAATACATGAGTAACAACTTACATTTTCTTATGGTTGGTTCTTGTGTGACAACCATGAATACAAAGAATGTTGGTTCTTGTGTTAACAACATTCATTTCGCTTCTTGTTCTCTTGCTGCAATAATAATGTAAACACTCACTGGAAATCATAAGCTATCAATGTGCATAAGAAAGCCCTTTTGTAATATTCATGAAGCATGCCAATATGTATATTAATGTGTATGAAGCAAAGTGCAACAAAGTATCGTTGGAAAAGAAATGTTGGTGAATGGTGAATGAGAAAAAAAAAATGGAGTGATAGTGGTGAAGAAATGGAATCACGGTAGTGAATATGTAGCGAATATAGTCCCCCCCCAACTGAATTGGTTGCATGTCCTCATGCAACTTGGCGTGGGTCATGAAAGGAAATGGAGCATGATGAGGGAATTTTCCAAAATATTCAAGTCAACATATAAGGAATTGCATGATTAAAGATTAGAAAACAACATACTTCCACTTACCCAAGAATGATGAACTATGCAATAGGAATGTAGCTGCTGCTGCTGCTGAATCATGAAAATGTGACTGGTATCGTAGCTGTAACTGTTGTAACTGCTAGATCAGAGAATATGTGACTGTGGCTGCAACTGCTGTAACTGCAACTGATGTAACTGCTCGAACATAGAAAGTTTGACTGCAGCAGGATCATGAAAATGTAACTGTGAATGCTGATGTCGCTGTAACTGGAACCTGGGAAATGAAGGAATCTGAACTGCTGGTGTTGAATCATGGAAAAGATAAGGGCTGAAAGTGGAACTGTGGTACTCTCATAGATTAGAATTCATGCTGCGGTAATTGCTGAGGGAGTCATGAAAAAAAAGTGTATAGTCTTCGTCTGCTACAAAACTGATGGTACAAATCTAATCATGCGAAAGAATGTGTTGATGTCGAGCATGAAGAGAAATCATTGGATTACCGGCCATTGATGTATGCCGTTAACCAATGCGAGGCAAACTCACCATTGATGTCAATGAGTGCCAAGGTACCCGGGTACATCTTGCGAAATGCGAATAGAGGGGTTGACGTCGAGCCATTTGCAAGATCTGATGATCAAGGGACATTAATGTATTCCCATGATTGTCAGCGAGAGAACTTGCCATTAAGGCATGCAAGTCTCAAGGTACCCAAAAGGAACTCTAGTCTATTTCCCAGATAAGGTGCTGAGGTCGATGGGGCAAGACTTGTTGAAAGGTGGGCCTTAAGGAATCCCACATCAGTCAACGCGAGTTTGTACAAAGAGATTTGGTAGGACTATAATTGGAAAGAACTCACGGACAAGCAGTGTGGATCAACATGGCAAGGAAAGCAAGGCAATGTAATTATGGAAAGGGGATAGGTTTTATTCAAAAGGAAAACTAGAAGGCAAATAAACTGGAAAGGATAAAGGAATGTATGCGATTCAGAAAAATAACTGTGCATGAAGTCGTGAAAGATAAGGTAATGGAAAATGGGCTTCAACACAAGGATGGTCAATCAGCTTTGAAGGAGAAATGTTACAGTGTTACTGCATGGATAATGGAAAAAGTGGAAATGTTGGTGTATCAACATGGTCACTGTGTAAAAGCAAACATCAAGAGGCGCAAACATCATGATGTTTATGGCGAGTTACAACTCCTTCAAGCTGTTTATGAAAGCACGCTTCTCACAAAGTTTTGTGATCTTTGAAAATCACTTCAGCAGCAAAATGCGATCATGTCCGAAACCTGGAAAAAACTTAGTACAAATCCTGTATGAAAACTTCGTGAGAGCATTGTAAAACATAAGATGCGAGAATAAGCACAAATGCGAGCAAAAGAAAGAAACTGTGTGTTAACCTGTCGCCTGTGCTGATTTCATCATCGATCGCTGTCAAAGTGACTTCAAGAAAACAAATTAGTGTTTAAGCGTAAATACATGCATTCGTATTGTTTTCAGGAATTTATTAAAAGGTCCATTTGCAATTTTCATGAAATTAAAGTCAAAAAGAAAAAACAAAACAAACAAAATTAAAGTCAGATCTTCATTTCTTCGCATGCTTTGCAAAGTATAGCAACAGTGTCTCAGTGCTAGTGAATCTTCAGTTTCTTGCTGATTCAGTTTCTTATATGCACCATTAAATTCATTCAAGCAATTAGAAGCTCGCATTGATTTGCTACAATAATCTCACTTAGTTCTCTGCAAGATTGGACTTGTGCATCGTCAGATATAGTTGATTATTCAAAGCATCCAATTGTAGCGTTTCTAAGTATCCAGTAACAATCATCAAGCAGTGACGGATAATTCTGATAATCCAATCAGTGTTCCTAAGTTTCCTGGCATCATGAACATTAGTTTAGTGGAGATAGTGAGCATAAAAAAACAATCTGGTCCCATGTATGCAGTTTGCACACTCATCGGATTATAGAGAGAGAGTCAATCATGCATATATACCTTGCAAGGAGCTATTGCCCATATTTAAAAGATGAAACTTAGAAAATGCAGTTCCTAAGTCATAATATTTGTGTAAATTGGTTTCACACATAATTAAACAATTTGAAGTAGACAGTCACATAAAATGAAAGAGAAATCACTGCGAAAATGAGTTGCCAGAACAAGAGTGCAGAGGTTTCCTTTGCGCCATAACCCCGCAAGCTAGTCATTGCTCCAAGCAAGATTGCACTCAGGGTCGTATACTGCAAAATAAACACGAACATAAACATCTTGCGGACCTACGTAAATCCACCCTCAGTGCATACTCTTGTGGACAAGTATTTAAAATCCTTCAATACAGAGCAATTTCTAACAAGTTGGGAAACGGCCTCTGCCCCATCATCTCCCGTCATGTTGTTATCGAAATGCAAAATCTTGAGGTTCTTTAGCAGCATCCCCAGAGATACCATTATTCGTGAAATACAGTTCTTCCACGACTTTCTGAGATTTCATCCACAGAGAATGGTATACCCAAGTCGTCATCCAACAAGAACGAACTTCTGCCATCAACACACAACTTCTTGGGGAATCTCAGAACTTGACACTGTATGCTTGGTATTTGGATCACAAGTTGTCAAACGCGGTTTGTCATTATCCCATGGTTGTTCATACTCGTGCTTCACACTGAATGGTGTAACTTCAAATCCAACTATGCGTGCAGAATCAGTTTCAACATCCCGATTTCTATTGTTCGGATTGTAATTTGAATCAAAACCCTTTCAGTCTTTGTTTGAAAAAATTGCAAATTTGAATAATTGACAGGTGAGGAAAACCCTTGGAACCGTTAATCCACATTACATAATTACTTTAAACCTAATCCACCATGTATAGAGTAAAACTCTGATAATAACTAAAATTTTAGGTCAAATTTGCCGCAAAAGAGGGTTTTCTTACGAAATTAGCTGACTCCATCCGTAGGTTTCCTCCGCCACCTTCTGAGTTTGACGGAAAAGAACGGCAACGCCAGGCATACAACAGACAACGTATTTATGTTTTACTGCAATTTCCGGACGTAATCACCAGTCGCCCGACTCGCCCTGCGTTTTCTCTTGGTGTTCTTCTGGAAGTGTCTCAGCAGCCAGTAAAGCATCAAGCATTCCAAAATACACAGTCAGGTTTCCCAATGACTTGCTACAGATCGGGCCTCGGTTGAAAGGCCATGCACTCGTTGCCATAAGGGTTATCCACGTCTAATTCACAGCTTGGAAGCCATTTCCATAATTTTGAATCTAAATAGTAAACGCAAACGGTCGCTGTCGTTGGAGATAATGATATGAAGCAAATAAAATCCCCCATTCCTTGACACCTGATGCCATAAGTACCCTTTGGAAGTTGCTCTATTATATCTAGCGGCATCCTGGCAATCGTGATATGTCGCATATTCGCAATTCTCCTCCACCTTGTATGCTGAAAACTAGTATCCTGAGTATTCTGACAGGTCCACGTTCAATGTAGAGACAATAAAAATAACCTTCACAGAATATCGTATCGCTAATTATATCTGGAATCTGTCCCGCTATTCAAAAGACGCGACGAGACGATTCTGGTAATGCATGCTCTGCAGATCCTCGTATGAAAATACCAAGGGACATGTAATAGCGCAATAATCCAAGGCGTCTTGAAAGGTCAGCCTGAAGCCATTCATATCAGTCGGAATTTTGTTCATACTCTACAAATGAACCAAGAATTACTATGTGTACCCTTGCAATTTCAAAGGAGTAATAAGGATTTGAACTTGAACCACTTTCTTCAAAAGGCATTCGGCATCGTGCGTTGTAAGCAGTAAATTTTGTGGTAATGATAATGGGAATAGTTTCAATCTCATGCTCTCCTTCTGTAACCATCCATGGTCTTGTACTTGCCAAAGGTTGTACTAACATTCCAAATGAATCCCACAATCGTTGTTGGGTATCTGCATATGAAAGACCACCTGGCAACAAAAGGACATCATAATTTGTCTGCTGAATGTGTTGTAATGTTGAATTTGTGTGCCCTATCTGCCCAGATCGCCCACAATCGCAAAAGTTACGGGGAATTGTGATCTCGGTGATAATCATAATCATTTAATCTCAATTTAGGAAGGCGAATCCATAAAAATAGTGATATTGATCGTCATATTGATGGGATTTCGTTCCTATTATCTTGAAATGCCAAAGATAGTGTAACAACCCGTGGATTTTGGCCGATATTTTTCAATCATCCCCCGCATAGTATCCCAAATTAGGTGTGAGAAAATTCCAGCATTAAAAATATGCAAACAATGAGAATTATCTTTTATTTTATTTTGGTTTCATTTGTTTGCTGCTCATCATTTTGGTTTGTTGTTGTTAGTTGCAGGTTTATGAACAGTGGGCGGAGAGATGGTATCGCTACAGCTTGCAAATCCAATGAAACTCACAGTTATTTTAGTGAAACGATGATCCTGGGAAATTTCTGATTCGATTTTTTTTGCAGGTTTGATCACCTAATTGCTTGCTGCAGATTTTAGTATGCCCAGAAAACACAGTTTCAACAACTGTTCTGATAAAATGCTAGACACAGTTTCAGCGACTGCTAGACACAGTTTCAGCGACTATTCAGATAAAATCTCAGTTTATTTTTATTCAGCCTCAATTCATGGTTTATTATAAATAAATAAAAAAATTTAGCAAATGGAGAAAAGAGAAAAAAAATGATTTGCAAATTAAAAATTGATTAGGCATCTTGCAATTTTTATTTTTTATTTTTTTTAAATTCCTGAAATTAGTTTAACTCATTTTTATTTTCTGATCCTCGCGATCGCACTAAGCACGGAGGAGAGCATACTTATTCTAGGCAAAAGAAAAATTGAGAATGAAAGCAAAAACTGAAAATGAAAGCTTGCCTACTCTATACTAATTAGAATTTAAAAAATTAATTACGTGTAATTAAATTTCCAATGAAGCCATTCACGTAGCAGTAACAACAATATATTCAATAGCAGTTGTTCAAATGAAAAATAGTCTAGAGTGAATGAGTTTAATTGCTGAAACTGCAAATCAATTAAATAAAAATAAAAAAACGAATCTAATCGAGTACTTACCTGGAACCATTGTTCGATAAGGCTTTGATAGGCACGATTTCTCTTACTTATATCATGTTGTAGCTCCTCTTCTTCTTCCTCTATCTCCTGTTTGAATGATTGTTCGCCATCAGATGTGTAGGATTCTTCAGATGTTGAATCTTCGTTTGTTTCTTGGGGAGTAGTTGAACATTTAATTCTTGTCAAGATCTCTTCTTCCAAGGAAGAGGAGATCCCGACTTCTGCTAGGATCTGAGTGAGTAGTTCCAAGCTGACACTCATTGTTAAACCATGTTGAAAAAGGGATTCTTACTGCACTCAAAACTTAAATCTAAAAATCTTAAATGAAAATAAACTACTTTCATAAATAAAAGCACTCATGTTGAAACAGATAAAAAAACACTCTTCACAGTTGCGGAAATCAAACACACTTGCAGGAAAGAAGATCAATCAACCATAACAGAGAACAGGACCCTATTCCTCCAAGTAGGAATCTTCAGCACCTGTTTCCTGATATCAGTCACACTGCAGAAAAAGAAGATTAATCAACGGAGAACAGGACCCTATTCCTCAAAGCAGGAATCTTCAGCACCTGTTTCCTGATATCCGTCACACCTACATGTCCTGACCCATGAGGCCGAGCCCGTTACAATATGTCGAACGATGCGTAGGCTGTTCCCCACGTCTTACAACCCTGTCACCTCGGAGTTAGGAACATGTTTAAACACACTTGCATGAAAAATCAAACTGAACTTCAATCCATCGTGCTTCCCCGGCAACGGCGCCAAAATGTTGGGTGAAACTATTGTCGTTTTAATTCTGTTGTAGTACTTGCCCAACCATTTAATTTGTCAATCCGAGGTTCGTAGGCTTACGAAGCACATGCACTATATATGCAGGACCGAAGTGGAACTAATCTAATCTAAATTGCTGAAATCAAATTAATCTATGAAAGCAGGAAATTGCATAAAGGAAAAGCAATACAACATGTGAAGAGTTGAATGAAAAACAACATATGTCAGCTCACAACAATAAAGCTATATCAAATTACATTACAGAAATCAAATGACAAATCATGAAAGCATACAATAAAAGAATATGAGTCACAGTTAAGAATCCCCCTTCTCCTAATTACAAAACTATCTCTTAAAGCTAATCTAATGAACTTCTGAACTTATGAACTCCTGAGCTCCTGAACTCCCCAAAATGAAGAGAGAGCACTCTCTTATATACATGAAGAAGCTAACCATCTCATTCAACCACTCTCAACTACTTTCCCATTATTACAAGACATGATCCCTTTGAATCCTCCATACATCTCTCACATATCTTGAATAAGACATGCCAACCAAATCCTCCATGATCTTCTCCTTAAGAATAGGCTTGAATAATTATCTCCTTAATATGGTGGAGGAGATATTCCAGAAGTTTAGAATTAATCCTTCACATTTCTCCTACACATTACAAAGCTCACACATTCTTGAGATATATATTAAAACATGTATATTTTCTAATATTTAATCATAAATTCACTTATAATACAAAAATGAATAAAGTGGAAAATAGGAAGGTGAAACCCAAATGTATTTATGAAAGTGATATAATGAAAGGTTACTGGGATGATGAAATGTAAGGAATAGTGAAGGGAAAGGTGGATGAAATACGACATTTCTGAAGCCCAACAATGTCAACTCTGTATTAAAATTGTAACTTTGGTTAGCCAACGTAATCAGACTATGGTTCCAACTATTTGAAATGTGCTCCACCCATAGGTTATATGCCAACGTTTAATATATAAGCTCCAATATAGTTTGCAGACTTTGAAAACCTTTGCCATGTCTAAATATGTAACAACCCATTAATATATGCTCCAAGCCATATGATAATTCAGATTATATAGAATGTGGAGAAATCTAATATCTATATAAGGTTGTAATTTAATATATATATATATATATATATATATATATATATATTAACCCAAAATTAATAGATTAAAAAAAAAAAATTCCAACACATCAATATTATGAACCCAGATTCAACCTTGCAGGACATTGGGCAAATTTCACCTTCACAAACCAAACTGAAGAATATGACAATGACACTTGTCATAGTCCCATTGGAAAAAAATGGAAGAATATTCTCTGCATGATGACTGGGCTACCATGTCATCACCTTGTACCTGTTTTGCAATTTATTTTTTTAAATTTTCCCATTGTGAACGGCAATCAACAGACCATAACTTCCTCATACAAACTCGATTTTCGATGAAACAAGTTGCATTGTATTCCCAGTGATAGGATGACTGTTGTCGTTCTAGTTTGGTGCAATTCTGAGCACCTTCATTTTTGAGCTAATTTTCCCCCCCAATCTAGATCCAATAATCCAAGATTCTTCTATTCTTGATGTTATCATCATTTTTCAACCTATGCCCATAATTATATATGATACAATATTCCCCATTAGCCTAATCCTCCTATGCATAATTGACTTGTATTGTCCATGTCTCTCCAATTCTAACAAGCTCTGAAGGATGACAATATGACTTGTTATTGTTTCTCTTGTTGCTTGGAAATTATCTCTTGTGACTAAATGATTTTGTCATTATCTACTTCACAACTCCTTATATATGTCTTCAAACTTCTCAAAGTGTCTATTATGTGAGGGTAGTACTCATCACCTGCTTCTCACTGATCTGTAGGGAGAGTCTTGTGAATTGTAATCTACCATATTGCATGTCTTCTTTTATCCTTCTACTCATTCCAAGTATACAATGTCAACTAAAAAAAAATATAAACATAATTGACATACCTTAGTATAGTTCAAGGTAGGATATCTTGTCTGGAATATCAACCAGATTACCATGATACATGTATAATAATAATCATAGCAATATATCAACATCATCTAAGTTAGTATCCAATTACCATGCATGAAAATACCAACTATATACTAAGACCTCATGCACGACAATGGCATGACCATAACAATGCATGCATAACAACATATAGACACTAACATACTAAGAAATGCATATAGACCTGAGGTCTGACATGCATTCATGATAAACACATCCCAACAAAAAAATCAACAAATTCTACAGGTCAACACAACTATAAAAATGACCACCGCCATCCACACATAATCACATATACAACATTCATGCATGCATGAAAAGCAAATTCTTCCCATCCAATCCAAGTTTTAAACCATGCTCTGATACCAGTGTGTAACCAGCCCTTCAACATTTACGCAAATCCACAAACTCGCCATGGTAAACATGAGATGAGATTTATTACGCAAGACCCGATTTCCACGATAAAATAATGGAAAATTGGTTCCACATGTCGCAATTGACTGCAAATTCCCAAGGACACTTTATCAAAGTCTGATGAACCTAATCTTACCCAACACTTAAGTTTTGTGTCCTCAAATATAATAAAACTTTCTATTTTTTGCAATTGTTTAGGTTTGAAACTTTTAAGACAATTTTGAGGGCATAAATCAAATTTTATGGGAAAAAAAAAGAGACTGTAAAAGTTCCAAACTAGTTTTGCAATCTTTTTTTGGCCTTCTCATGGAGTTCTTCAAAATGAGGTACTATGATACTCAAATAGAGATCGTATGCCTATGTTATGACCCTCAAAATTTGGAGGTCCAAATTACCCATTTATTCAAACACTTTGTGTACATAGTACCTATAGGTTATCAATATGTATATATTCAATAATTCAATAACATCACGAGAGAATCATAATTAAGATAATTGCAATGTAAACATTCAATATCGAATCAAAACTTGACCTAGACTGCCTAGAATAAACTAGACATTTTGTCAAAAAGATGGCGAACATGTAATCTACCTGTCATGAATTCATATCTAAACATAGGGGTCTAAAAATTATCTGAGAATCATGAATACTGTATAATTCCCTCTCATAATAGTTTCCATAACATATATTAGCTCATGTACTCATTAAGAATTAATCAAAAAATCAAACGCATCAAGAGCCATACCCACTATACATCATATAACCAACATATAACTAAAAAATGAGCATCATATATGCCATGCTAAAACATCCAACAAAGACACATAATAACATGTACAATTACTCATTGAAATAAAAGAGGGAAAGATTTGTTACTAACATATGAAAATCCAACCAAGGCAAGGAATTCCACATACCACCCGATCATAGATTGGGCTGAACAAAATCTACCTTTTACCTAATCTCCATTGTGCCATATTTCAAGCATGAATGTGGGACTCACAATAAAACAAACCAAGGCTTCATCAGGATTTACCATGTATCCCATAAGTACCTATTATGGGATTCCTAGGCCTAATATTATCATCTATACAACTAAGATTTACAATGTATACCTCTATTACAAAACAAGGGACTCCTAGGCCCAAACAATAAAAATACACTATCAGGCTTTACCACAATCCCTCCATATACTGAGTGAGGGATCCCTAGGCCCTAAACAAGTTTAGATGCCTCTAGATATCTCCACCTAAACCATGAGGAATTTTCCCATCTCCACCCTTAGGATTAACCGTGTATCTCACCTTTACTGGTTAAGGGATTCATAGGCCTTTAAGAATTTTCTTGATACCGCCCCACTCATCATCAAAACCATTTAGCAATGCAGATCAACAAATTAAAAGAACCCCATCATACCATGGATATTAAAAAATGGAAAATAAAGGTTGAAAACCACTGTGAAACCTGGAAATACTCATGCCAAGGACAATAAGAGAACGTAACACAAACATGCATGTACCATTCATGCCAAAACTAGCAAGGAAATATTACATGCAACTCGATAATGGCAAGTAATCCCATTGTAGTCGGTTGATCCAACCCTTCATTTCTTGATCCTTGCTTGTCTTTGAATTTTTTAGGCTTCCTTTTCCTTCTTTTCTCCAATTCAAAAGTTCTCCAATCATGTTATAAGCGTGCAAGAGCATGAGAGATAGAGAATAGAGTGAGAGAGAGAGCTCCATAAATGAACTAACTAAAACTAACACTAAGAAAAGTTGTTAACTAGTCCTCTAATGAATTTTTATCAATGAGGCCTCTATTTTATTCATTTTCGATTAGTTTCCTTCAATTTACTCCTCACATGAAATCCACGACATTTCACCTTCCTTTTATACTAATTTCCTTTATTTTTCATAAACAAAATATTAATAAATCCCTCTTTTCCTTTTCAATGTCTTTGTCATTATTGTTTTTCAATTTCCTTGGCCATAATAAACCAAATGAGCACCCAATAGGATCTTTTGCCCAACATTAAGCTTATAAAACATGTCCCATGACCTTGGTTTTATCTTTCCTTTATTAACTTTACTATATGGATTATTAACAAGGGTTGTTATAGCTTGGCACCAAAGATGGTTACTTGTTTAGTTTTTTTGTTTTAACTAAAAGAATACAAGAATAAGAATAACCCATAAATAACCATTGGGTAAAATATATATGAATGGAAACATATACACATACATATTAATGATATTCAAAATATATATCGTATAAAAATCTTATCCTCAAGAATAAGCAAAATGTATTCAAAACCCTATTTTTTTAGCCCGTAATTTTGTGTTATTCCTTTGATAGAAAAAAAAATTATTTGACCTAGATAAACTTCCCAGTATGTTTAATCTATGGAAATAAATGATTATATAAAACATGAATTCTATATACATGTCATTTGATAAATGTTTAAAACCACTTCTTTTAGTATTGAAAGCTTTCACCCCAATTTGATTATTATATGTTCTTGGTTAACAATTCTGTATCAACTTCATTAGCAATGATACTTATCTATTGTGTATGTGGTGTGATAACTAGGTGCTACACACAATCACATAAAGTGATACTTATTATCATATAGGCAAACATTATATGAATCAATAAATCATATTATAATAATGATTTGAAGAATAATTTCTGTTGGACAAAAAATTAGGAAAATTAAATATCATTTTTGGGATTCAACTGCATTAAGTAAGTCATTCATCTATGACCATTTCAATGAGAGGTAGTCATAACTCACTGATTTCTCATGATTTTTGAATAGTCCACTCAGCATGCATTGCATCGAGTGATTCTCACAGGGGTGAAGAAGTGGGATTGAAATTAGTGAAATGAATCACATGGCGTCAATCATCACTTCTTGGGCTTGCACCCAGTAACGAGGGCTTCCTGCGAGGTCACCCATCCCAGAACTCCTCTGGATCAATTGCGCTTAACTGTCGAGTTTTTCCCCACAATCAAGCACACTTAGCTTGCTACCCCATTTACAAAACCTTAGCAAGTATTGTGCCTCATGAACCATTCAAGTAGAGCTCCCTTTACTCTTTGTATTTTAAATATGAGGGGTTTTCGTAGTGCATTATATTAAATATCATTTTTTGGATTGAACTACATTAAGTAATTCATTCATCTATGAAAATTTCCATGAGAGGTACTCATAACTGACTAATTTCTCATGATTTTTGAATATTCCACTTAGCACGCATTGCATCGAGTGATTCTAATAGGGGTGAAGAAGTGGGTTTGAAACTAGTGAAATCAATCACACGGCGTTAATCATCACTTCCAGGGCTTCAACCTGGTAACCAGGGCTTCCTAGAATGTGACCCATCCAAGAATTCCTCTAGCTCAAGCACGCTTAACTGTGGAGTTTTTCCCCACAATCAAACCCACTTATCTTGCTACCCCATTTGAAAAACCTTAGCAAGTATTGTGCCTCATGAACCATTTAAGTAGAGCTACCTTTACACTTTATATTTTAAGTATGAGGGTTTTTCGTAGTGAATTATATTAGATATCAATTTTGGGATTCAACTGCGTTAAGTAAGTCATTCATTTATGACTGAGAGGTAGTCGTAACTGACTAATTTCTCATTATTTTTTAATAGTCCAATTAGCACGCATTGCATTGAGTGATGCTCACAGGGGTGAAGAAGTGGGATTGAAACTACTGAAATGAATCACATGGAGTCAATAATCACTTCTGGGGCTTGCACCCAGTAACTAAGGCTTCCTGGGAGGTCACCCATACAAGAACTCCTCTAGCTCAAGGGTGCTTAACTGTGGAGTTTCTCCCCACAATCAAGCCCACTTAGCTTGCTATCCCATTTGCAAAACCTTAGAAAGTATTGTGCCTCGTGAACCATTCAAGTAGATCTCCCTTTACTCTTTGTAATTTAAGTATGAGGGGTTTCGTAGTGCATTATATTAGATATCATTTTTTTGGGATTCAACTCCATTAAGTAATTCATTCAAATATGAAAATTTCAATGAGAGGTAGTCGTAACTGACAAATTTCTCATGATTTTCAAATAGTCCACTTGGCACTCATTGCATCGGGTGTGCTCACAGGGGTGAAGAAGTGGGATTGAAACTAGTGAAATGAATCACATAGCATCAATCATCACTTCCAGGGCTCCCACCTGGTAACCAAGGCTTCCCGGGAGGTCACCCATCCCATAACTCCTCTGGCTCAAGCACGGTTAACTGTGGATTTTTTCCCCACAATCAAACCCACTTAGCTCGCTACCCCATTTGCAAAACCTTAGCAAGTATTGTGCCTCATGAATCATTCAAGCAGAGCTTCCTTTACTCGTTGTATTTTAAGTATGAGAAGTACAAATAGCTTTCAAAGCACATAGATTAAACCACTTTTAATTTCTCCACATTCTATGCAATTTATTAAAAAAATATAAAGTTAATAAGTTAATAATTTCACAATATTGATGATAAACTTATTTATTTACAATGGCCATCCAACTCACTTATAGTGAGTGATTTTTCCACCTAGCCATAGGCACAATTTCAAATTTAATTTCTAAAAATGGCCATGCTTTAGCTGGGCGAGAGTACTGCCATGGTTTAAAAAAGCATAACTTAACGTATATGACAATGACAACCCCTCAAGTGATAATTTCGAAAGAAATCTCCTTATTGTCTCTCAAAAAGCCAAAAAGTTGTATGCACCTGTTCCTTCTCCATACATCTTCTCCATACATAACATAAGAGTGAGAGGTCTCATTTCAACAAAATCCATTAAATATATCATCCTCACAAATCCTTTTCACGTGCCATTGGAGGCCCTAATTTCACTTTTCAACACTTTAATGCTAGTAAAGTGTTTCCCACACAACATTAGGATATCAATACAAATCATGTATGCTATTTTTACATGGGAATGGGATCCTATCATAATGTGCTCCTTTCTCAATTCTCTACTTGCATTCAAAGACTACGTTCTAGCAACACATGAACTAGCCTTTTAATAGTGATTTTCTTTTTTTCTCTTTTAGCTAGTATAAGTCATGATTTTGAAGATGGTTACTCTTTTACCTTCACCATTTAATTAAGAAGGAGATTATTTACCAATATTATATATGTAATAAATGTCATAATTTCCATCATATTTCTACCTTTTCATTTCTCCACAATTTGGAAATGGCCCTTTATACTAGTTGAGGTCGAACTATAATGTTTTGATAATGAAATTTGGAAACTTCTAAGACTAGGAAAGGTATGGAACAAAATAATCTAAATTTGAAACCCTATGAAAAATAATAAAGACTTCATATTCATCCATTTTAGCATAAAAGTTCTTATTCAATTGTTTTGATATTTTCCAATTTTATAAAGCTTTAAAATTATCTTTAAAATAAAGTGGAATAATATATATTTATATTCCAAGAAATTATAAAAAATCAAACGCAATAAAAATATTTTATAAAATCAAACACAAGAAAAATATTTTAAACATAAATGTATCAAATGAATTCTTAGATGCAAAATTCTCAAATAATGTAAAAATACATAGATAATTTTAAGCAATATTAAATGATAATAAAAATATCTCACACACTATATATATATATATGCCTTCGTATTAACATATCTTTTTAAAGAACACTTATCTTGTTATTTTTTATCTTCTTCTTTATCGTCCACACATTTATCATTTAAATTGTTATATACCAATTATATTATCTACTTTCACTTTTTACAAGCTTTATAAAACTTATTATTATTATTATTTAGACTTTATAAAACTTATTATTATTATCTAGATTAGAAATTGTAATACGCAGATACTTGCACATTGCAGTAATTGTCAAAGCATTCGTAAAAATTGAGTAGCAAACAACGCTATAGAAATTCTTGTAGCAGCTTGTTTGGAGAGCTTGTTTTTCCACATTATCAATAAAGACAAGTTAAAAAAAAATTAGACATGTTTTTTTGGGAATAATTCCCTATAGATTTAAAAAAGGACATCCATATACACACATTTTCCCCGGGAGAAATTTATGAAAACATATTGAATTGCGTTTTGCCTATTGAACACCAAAAGTATTCATTTGATCCATTAGGTTTGCCTATTGAACACCAAATTGGGAACATGCCATTTTGTAATATGGACATCAATATACTTTCATTTTTATTTATTCATATTCAACCTCATTAAATGATTTGTGAATCCTTGGTCAAATAGGAAGGTAGCATTTTGACATTTTTAGTTAATTGATATATAAGTGGTTTTGATGCTCCAAATACCTCGATAACTTACAATAAGTAAATAAATCAATAATAATAAAAAAATATGTAAACCATATCTGTCTTAATAAAGTTAAATCACAATAGTGATGGTTGTAGATCCAAGAATGAAGGAATAATTTTTTCTATCCCAATTTCCCTTTTAAGTAATTGGAGTTGACTCTTGGTGTGTATTGGATTTAAAACGAAGATAAGTTACTAGTTATTATTGGTTATTCTTTTTTCTAATTTAATGGTTTATTAACCAAGAATAGGGATGCACTATAATTTTAATGCAATATTGAATTTCATGTTAAAATAAAGTAGTTCTTGGCGGGCCTCTAAGTATGTGGCCACAACCAATATCCTTTTTGTAAGGAGATGTAATGAACGAACTGACCTGAGTAAGCCTTCAATGGCACATTAAATGTTGCAACTCTGTGTTGTTCATTGCATACATAGGTATATCGAATTCCCTTGGGGTGTATATATAAGGAGGCACAGCCTCCTCTCTCGTTTAAACTCCCTAATAGTTTATTTTATTAGGTGCCTTTAACTTCTCCATTTCTTATTTTTTAGTTGTGACATGAACTAGTTGTTTTTATTAGTATTTTCCTCGCTAAGGACTATAACATATGTCTTAAGGTAAAAGTGAATTGACTCAAAATTATTCTTTTTATGTTTTTGCTATTTTAACCAAAGTCTTGGGAAATTGTTTAATATCTCTATTTTCTCATAAATTAAAATAAAAAATCTTATTTTGTACAAATCTTATTTTTAGTTTTGGATTGACTGGGCCAGATATGATGGGACATGATTTCCTTGGTGGATGGTGATTTTTTTGGTATTTCTCAGTGCTTGACAATTCATTTTAAAGTATAAAAAATATAAAATATAAAATTGTGAGTGGCCACTCCATTGTTGGGTTCTCTGACATTGACATTGTTATGTTACTTCTCTACCCAATGATGCCAGAATTGACACGGTTGCATGTCCTTCCATAGAAGGAGGGTGGGGGAGGGGGGGGTGAGGGTTAGTTGTACAAACAAATATCCAATTAATATTATTGTGCATATTTTTTATAGTATGAAGGAGATGAGTGTAGAGAGAACTTTATTCCATAGGGAAAAAAATTATTTTAAACCCTAATCTATCTAAAACATTTACAACATTAGTTGTGCAGGAGAGAAGCCTCATAGAGCTATGAATCTGTGTAGAATGAACGATGTGTAGAGGATGGGGTATGTGACGGAGAAGGAGGGCGTAGAGAGAACTTTATTCCATAGACGTGTAATTAATTTGACTATGAATAGAAACTTTAATTCTTATTGTAATAGGCATAACTAGAGAGAGGATTCATGATTAGCATTATGATTTTTGTGGGTTTTCAATTCTTCTAGCGTTTCTGCTTTGTAAGGAGGATCACAGTTTCGAGAATTATTTTGCATCTACTACTGTAACTTTTTATTTCCTTAATAAAAAGTTTAATTTTTTCATGGAAAAGCAAAAAAATACAAAGAGGAGTTTGTAACCCTGAAATAATGAATATTTCATATTTGCGTAATATATATTTATAATATATGTTACGCTTAATATACACATTTATTAAGGTAGGGTTGTTTTGGTTTATGTTTTGTGCAATAAAAGTGTTGAGTCCACTTTCATACTCTGAATAATGAAAATTTTCATTTTCCTTCTGCTTACATTTAAGATTATTATCCTTAATGTGGTAAAAAAAAATAGTTGTTGAGCATGCATGGAAAGCAACTTGTAGTATTTAGTACAAAGAACTAAGGCATTTTTCAAGTGCATTGAACGTGATATATAAGGAAATTATATCTTAATACTTAAACTATACTATTATCTACCTTATATATATAAAGAAGGAGCTACACAGTTTCTCCGCACACACTCTCTCATGCACATAATTTCTCCTTTGTCTAAATATTACAAAATGCCTCTATTATCTAGATATATTAAAAATTTTGAATCCATAAGGATGTGTGAAGGATGGGGTATGTCCATGAGGATGGCTAAAAACAAGAAATTAATGGTAAACTCTTTTATATTTAAAACTTTTATATATTTTATTGTGCATGAGAGAAGTTGCATAGAGCTATAAATCTATGCAGAATGATGGATGTGCAGAGGAATGGATATGTATAGGAGGGGGGGGGAGGGTCTTCGATTAATATTATGACACTAACAACAAGACATGTATGTTATTGCATTTATATTTTATTATTTCATTTTAAATTGTTTTCCATTTAAAGATTTTACAACTTTAGTCTCTCTTCCTATTATCTATAGAGGACCTTATGTTATCACATGATGGGTCTATGTGTTTGATTCTCACTCCCTCTAGAAATTTCAAACTCCCCCCCCCCTTAATAAATATACACACACACACATGTGTGTGTGTGTGTGAGTGTAAGGATGTGTGGAGGACAGGGATGTGTAGGAGAATGGCGGTGCAAAAGGGAATTCATTCTGCAAACAGAAAATTTATTTTAAACTCTTTTTCATTGTAAAATGTTGCATATATAGGTGTGCAGGAGAACAATTCCCTTGGGATTTGAATATGTGGATAATGAATAATGTTCTGAGGATGGGGTTTGCATAGAGCTGTGAATATGTGTGGAGGATGGGGTATGTGTGGGAGAATGTGGGCGTAGAGGGGAATTTATCTTTTACATATTTAAATGTGCGGGAGAGCAGTTGCATAGAGCTATGAACGTATGTGGAACAAAGGATCTATATAGGATGGGGTATGTGGGAAAAAATAAGGATGTAGAGGTAAATTTGTTCCATAGATGCAAAATTAATTTAACTAGGAACAAATCTTGGTATTCAAGGTTTCATTTTGTGAGTGGTCATTCTGTTGATGAGTGCTCTCACACTGACATTGAAAAAATTCTGTGAGTAGGTCATTTTCGAGTGAGGGGATCATTTATTTTAAGATATTTTACATTTAAAAGTTTTATAGATTTAGCTACATGGGAGAATAGTTGCATAAATATGTGAATGTGTGAAGAATTAAGGATGTGCAGAGGATGGGGTATGTGTGGGAGAATAGGGATGGAGAGGGAACTTTATTCCACAAATACGAAATTAATTTTAAACTCTTTTCCATTTAAAACATTTACATATTTAGTTCTGCGGAAGAGTGGTTGCATAGATTTATGAACCTGTGTAGAATAAAGGATGTGTGGAATCTGGTGTATGTGTAGGATAATTAGAGTGCATAGGGAAATTTAGTCCATATACATGAATTTAATTTAACTAGGAACAGAAACTTCAATCCATAATGTAATATGAATAACTAGAAAGAGTAGTTTGTAAACTAGGAATACTAAATCTTTTGCAGATTAAATGTTTATTATTATTATGAAATAGATTAAGTGTATTTTTAATGTGTGTGAAAAAGTAGTGTTGTGGGGAAGCATGATTGTTCGGAACAAGGAAAGGAAGCATTGATACATTATGCGACTCTTTCATTTCTTCTACGCATTAGTAAATTCAATGAGGATGTTAACACATGCATAGTAAGATACGTGAATTTTTAAAGGACTGATATATAGTTATAAAAATGTTTTCTATTAATCATAGGAAAAACATCGAGATGATAAAAAAAATAGATGCCATCTTTATCTGTGATACAAATATTTCATAACATCTTTCAGAAACAAAATTGAAGCAGGTGCTAATTTATAGTGAAATACATTAGTAGGCATTTGAAAAGGCTACTACAATGAGGAAAAATTATATTTATAGTGACACAAATAACTCATTTCATCATATCTATAGGAAATTTAGTGGATCAATTACATATTTTAAATAGCTAAATGTTTAATTTTTTCTCTTTGCAAAATATTTCAAAATACTAGGTGCATTTGTGATTTCACATTTGTGGACTAAATAGCTATTATTATTATGTAGTATTAAAATAAGTTTCCTTTTAATGTGTGTTAACATTTAGTTTTGTGCGGGAGGATGAATTTTTAGAGAAAGGAATATAAACTTTAATTCGTAGTGTAATAGAAAGTTTCATCTGCAATGTTACGATCTTGCGCATAAATTTCTCGTCCTCAAATTTCTTCTACACATCCATTCTGCCTCCTTACATTTGTGAATAAAAAATAATTATCAAATATTCAATTAAGTTTATTTTTAATGCATGTGAGGAACATTATTGTTATTTTTTTTTCTAAGTGTAACTAATTCTATTATGTATAAGGAAACTAGTACAAAATCGTACGATCGTGTCGCTATGAAAGCTCGAAATACGTTGTTTAAAAATTCAAGCCGATCATAGAGTACTTAGATTGCCCATATTGGGAAACCAAAGTCTTTTAGACACACGAGTTCTAACCGCCTCCAAGGGAAACCGGTTTGAAAAATCTTAAAAACGAGAAAGCATAGTAGTAAAAACATCCGTTCAAAGACCACCGTGTTAGCCGGTCATCCCAACAACAAAGCGACATTAGCTATGAACCGAACCAAAAAACCTGGAGCGCGAGAGATGAAGCTAGTCATGAGTTGGAGACGGAGGTTCTTCAATGATTCCGCATCCAAAAAACTCTCGACCGTCCTCCTTTCCCGGAGTAGCTCGCGTCCATGCCTCCCGAAGTTGCTTCCATGTTTTTCTCTCGTTGCTCCCGTGGACCGAGGGGAGAGGGTGACCGGTGCGAGCGAGCGTTCAAGGTTCCCGAACCCGGAGTGAAGAGCGCGGAAGCGGGGGTAGGGGCAGGTAGTTGGGAATTTCCTCCCGCGCAGTGAGAGAAATGAGGGTCGTGGAGGACAGAATTGGAAGCGTGAGATAGAATTTAAGCTCGGCATGTTGTGAGGATTGTCCGAAGGTAGGCCGAAGAGGGGAAGGAGAGACAGCCTGGAGGTGCTGCCACCATGGTCGATGACCCGAGAGGAAGGAGGCAAAGCGGCGGCTCCAGGAGCTGAAATCGAATCCCCGAAGCATGTCGACGTCCCTCGCCCTCTACCACCGTGCGTGAGGTTTGGAGCCTCATCGAAGAAAAGGTCGCCGGGAGGAGGGCGGCGTTACTCCACGACCGAGGCCTCGTCGGGCCCTCATCCTCTCATGAAGACGCGGCATTGCCGAAAGAAACGGCAGGGCGAGCGGGAACTAAAGGAGAGACGGGATGGTCCGCAGTAACGGTGAAATTGACGCGGGCGAGACGAGCAAAACGAGAGGTTACCAGGAGAGGCAGGAGAGAGCAAGCAGGGATGACCATGCGGGTTCGCGCCACCTCTCGGGCATAGAATTATAAATACAATGGGAGCTACGAGTGTAATGAATACTTGGGACCGGCTCGATGCAAGCACGCAAGGAACAGTGCCGCCACGTCGACGTTTTCACACCGCCTCAAGCGATCCGAGTTGCGAGATTCCAAGCGGCGGGGTAGGCGAGCTCACCGCTCCGCAGAATTCATCTCGTATTGTTCAAGTCGAGCCATAAAATCATGCAACACCGCCTATATTCTCCTCCCCGGTTGAGCCGACCAAGGTTGGTATCCATCGCACAAGTGGAGTCATTAATAACAGAGTAATGACATATACCGGGAGCCATGTGGGCTACCCAAGTCCTTTCCATGGGGAAATGCGCGGGGTGGCGCTCCTCCCGAACGCTAATCGGCTCGGATCCGGCGTGGGTTGGTCTTGGTGGACCAACATTGTGCGGTTCGTGCGAGTGCTTCATCATGGATACAGATTGAGGGGAGCCATGAGTGAGATTGCTAGTCTGTCTGTTCCAAGATTGGCCAAGAGGTCTGCAACTTTATTGCCTTCCCTCTTTACGTGCTTGAATGAAACCGCTACGTGTTGCATGAGCCACTTGCTTAGCTTGTTGATTACGGCTTCAAGACGCCAACTCGTGAGACACTTTTTCTGAATTAGTGCGAAAGAAGCTCGAGAAGCATTGATTAGAACCCTGAGAATCCCCCTCTCGAAATGATGGGAAAGAGGTTATAATGGTGAGCGAGGCAGAGGCCTTGCCATAATCCTTCCAATTCGACAAGAGTTATTGGTGTCCCATCCAATGGAGCCATAGAAGATGAATTGAGGTTCACCTTTGGAATTTCTTACTATTCCCCCGAAACCGCTGGACCAGATTCCCTTTGGAGCGCCATCGAAGTTGAGTTTGTAAACACCTTCGGGGGAGACCGATGCAAGGGAGGATCAAGAGGAGAGCTTGAGAGGTTGAGGGAAGGACAGGCGCTATTTGAAGGTTCCAGCTCTGCGGATGGAGATTTCTTTAGGAGTTTTAGAAAAGTCTTCTTCGCTCCAGGGAAAGCGAGAGCCAAGGAATCTCGAAGATTAGAGCAGAAGCAATCCCGAGAGAGGGTCGAGGGGGGTGAGTTGATTTTTAAAGATGCGCTTATTCCGTTCTTTCCACGAGTCCAAAAAACAACACCAGGAAGAAGAATCCGAGAGGGCATTGAGGATGGGAGAAGAGTAGGGGCTTCGGGCGCGTAAGCGCAGAATCATGGTGATGTCCCCTGTGGGTTTGTTCTCCTGGCGACGAGAGCCGCATTTTCCCTGCATAGGAGTTAGCCGTAGGGTAGAGCAAGAGGAGATCGTTTGGATAGTTTCCACATTTTGCGAGCAATTAGGGCATTGGGGACGGTCTGCTGAAACCTCGTTTGACGAGATTGTCCCACGTGAGGATTCTTTTGTGGCTAAGAAGCCAAAAAGAAACATGGAGATTTTGGGCCAAGTGAGCTTGTTCCAGGATCAAGGACCAAAGAATATCACGGGGAAGAGGCGTAGGATGCAAAAGAGAGTAAGCTTCTTTTGTAGTGTACATCCCTTTGGTAGAGTAGCCCCACTGAGAATATCGTGATCCTCGGATCGTCTTATTTGCCGTCCGTGTAGCTCGTGGCGAGGGAGTCCGGGATCAAGATCTTGCGCATAAGGAGCTATATTCCGAGGAGGCTTCCATTGTCCGAAGTCGTTGTTGTCATCGTACGAGCCCGGTGGTGGCGAGACCTTAGCATCACGATCCATGTTATTATCTCCCATATTGATACTAGGGAGGAGTTCTATGAGAGGCGGAATTTGCTTGCCAAGAGTCGTGCGAGAATCTCGCATAGTTGCTGTTGCGAATTTCCCGGAAGCAATTTTGATGAATGAGCCGATGGTGTTGTCTCGGACGCGTTCCAAATAAGGGAGCCGGTTGGCTAGGAACCATTACATGTCAGATCCGCGCTCCGTTGTTAGCGTATTTGGCAGTCCAAAGTTTGGCCCATGGAGTGTGAGGTTTGGATATCCAATTCCACCAAATACGGCGGCCATAACCTCATTACGCGGATCGGGATCTTCGAGATTGAGGCCACCAGATTCCTTGGGGGAGCAAACCGTGTCCCAATTCACCAGAGCCCACTTCCGATTTCGACCGAGAGGAGTCCCGCAGAGAAAGTTCCGTCGCAAAGCTCGGTTGCTTGAGGACCCACTGGGAGCTGCATAGAATAGAGAAGAGGTAAAGGGGGAATAGATTGGAGCACCGCTTTGATAAGAATGAGACTCTCTTGGGCAAATTTAGAGCTACGAAAGTCCAGGGAGGCAAGTCGCTTCCAATTTGTCCGTAAGCTCGACCCATGAGGAGTTCCCGATGGCGAGTCAATGAGGGGGGCATCCAGATATTTGTCGGGAAGAGAAGCAATAGAGAACCCAAGGATGCGAGCAATGTTGGCTTGGGTGAGGGGAGTATTGAAGAAGAACACACGATATTTGGATTCATTAATGGTGAGACCGAGAGGCAAGATAAAAGCAGCTTGAAGGATGTCATTAAAGGAGCGAGCTTCCCGAACGGAGGGTGACCAAAAAAGCATGTTATCATCCACAAATTTCTGGTGGGTGGTGACGGGAGCGCCATGGAGGGAAATGCCTCGTAACTTGTGAGCTCGAACCTCTTTATGAATCAATCGCCCAAGGCCTTCCACCATGAGGACAAAAAGAAAGGGGGAAAGGGGATCCCCTTGCCTAATTCCTCGAGAGGGATGAAAAGGAGGGGAAGGTACACCATTGACCAAAATGGAGAAGGAGGGGGAGGAAATGAGACTCATAATCCATCCGATCCACATCGGATCGAAACCAAAAGCATTTAAGATTTGTTGTATATAGCTCCAATTCGGTTTATCAAAGGCTTTGGAAAGATCAATCTTGAGAAGCATACTCGCTTTACGCAAACTTTTTAGAGAGTGCATAATTTCATGCGTTAAGATTATGCCATCCGGAATTTGGCGCCCTTCAACATATCCCTGTCTGCTCCGAAGAGATGAGGAGTGGAAGGAGTGGCTTGAGCTTTCGTTAGCGATGACTTTAGAGATGAGTTTGTATATAACATTGCAGAGAGCAATAGGCACGAATTTATCTGGTTTGCAAGGTTGGTCCTCCTTGGGAACAAGCGCAATAAAGGTGGTGTTGAGAGAGGGCAAAAGCCGGTGCATGGCTCTTGACTCTTCAACCAGCTGCCAGCATTTCCAGTATTTGATGAGATCCCAAAAATAATGGAAGAAATTAGAGGTAAAACCATCGAGGCCCTGGAGCTTTTCCATCCTTGAATCGTGCCATAGCCTCATCCACTTCTTGAGACCGGGCGAAGAAGCATTTGGTTATGCTCGTACTCGTGACCAATTTGGGAATGAGTCGTGTGATCTGATTGATAGCAGGGTTGTCGCGTTTATTTGAGGCTCTTCGTTGAATGCCTCTAAAATAGTCGATCGGTTCCTTCTCCATTTCCTCATGTTTCTCTATCCTTTCTCCTCTCTGGTTGATAATGTGGCTGATTCTCGTTTTGCATCCCGCGCTCGTATGGTGGAGGCGTGGAAGAACTTGGTATTCCTTTCGCCCTCCTTTAACCATCGTATTCTAGACTTCCTGCTTCCAAAGGATCTCTTCCGTTTATATCGTTCCTCAAGCTGACTTTGGAGATTAGTCTCCTTGGTGGTTAGTTCTCCTGTTCGCCCCTTGGAGATGATTTCCTGCTCGCACCTCATACATCTCTGCTCAAGAATCTTCTTTTCCTCGAAAATGTTGCCAAAGGTGTACCGATTCCAATGCTTGATTTTCCCTTTGAGAAATTTTAGCTTTGGCTTTGGAGTTGGTACATTTTTGAGCCTTTAGAGCGGTTGAAAGTTTCTCCAAGCGCTTTGAATTAGCTCCTTAAAGGAAGGATGAGTCGGCGAGAAAGCCTCGAATCGAAGGGTTTCTTTAGCTCGGACCCTATATTTTGCTACCGTGTAAGAATGGGCCCAGTGATCCGAACTAGCAAAGGGCGGGATTGAGCTTGTGATGTCTCCCCATGTGAATAGCGTTATCGGAGATTAGGAATCTGTCCAACTTTGAAGCAATCACTGCTGCCCTCGCACGTCCGTTACTCGAGGTGAATATGCCGTTGGAGAAGGGGGAAGGTCAATAAGCCAATTGTTATTAATGAATCTCTTGAAATGACTGCTTTTCCAGTGTCCGATCGCGGGCGTCCTCTAGTTTTCTCGTCCGATCCGAGGATCATATTGAAGTCGCCTCCAACTATCCAAAGAGGATGGGATCCGGTTGGCGTTGAGGTGTTGTATAGTGTCTAAGAGAGCGGTCTTGCCATTCGCTCTTGAGGAAAATAGACATTGGACAGTATGTCCATGTATGTTGGTGCCTATAGGGTGAAAAGTGGCTTGAATGAGATTGCGCCTCGCATGAAAGTCATATAGCTGCATGGTGTGAGTATCCCGAGCAATTGCTAGACCGCCCGAAGCACCGGGAGGCATCTACTGCCATCGAAGCTGGCCGCTAGAGCCAGGGCTTTTGACGGAATGGTACCTAGAAGATCACTATTACATTTTGTTTCTCGGAGGAAGAGAATTTGAGGTCCTTCCTTCCGAATCATAGATTTTATCATTCGAACCTTTCCGTGGGCATTGAGCCCTCTTACATTCCATGAGACTAACTTCATGGAGAATCGGTATTGAGTGGTTGGAAAAACCGAGTCAACTTGGGATATTTCCACGATTCCACCAGACATCGCCCCTATCCGGATGGTGCGCCGCCATTCCAGTTTTCTCGCCTCTTTTTTTATTTTCCTTCAACACCTTCAGTCGTCCCAATGACTACCTCGGTTGTACTCCCAATTTTTTCGTGCTTCGATGAGCTTTAGTAAGGACTACCTCCGATTCGATTTGATGGGGCTGGATTTTGTCGAATTCTTTCTTTCGACGAGCGTCTTCTAGGCTCGAATAGATCCGGGTTGCCCACATCGAAGCTTTACGTATCTTCATCCATAAGAGATGTCTACGTAGCTTTCTCGTAGGGGCCGAACTATGCGGGTCGAGGTGAGGAGTGGGATCCTCGAGGTCCATAGTATGAGGGTTCCAGGAAACTTGTTTCTGTTTGGAAGATGGGCCACTTCGGGATGAGGGTTAGAAGGCAGGGGAGCTCGGGGGCGGGATCCGAGACCGAGGGAATGATGGGAGAAGAGGGGGGAGATCGAGGCCGAGGGAGGGGGAACAACGGGGAGTATCCTCATTTAGAGCATCCGGCGGGCAAGGGCAGCAAACCCTGTTGCTGCGTGGGAGGGAGGAGAGTGGAAGAGCTAGGTTTAGGGCCGGATTGGGTGAATTTCTTGTTATTCCTTCTCTCGGATGGGACCTTGGGTGAATCCATCCTTATCTTCTTTGTCTTCGGCTTCGACTTTTAGATTGAGCAACAAGAGGGAAATCTCTAAAGAGATACCCATGAGCATGACATCTTCATCGCAACTAAAAGGCACATGCTCATAGTCTAACGGTTGTATCCATTCGTAATCATCATGAAACAAACTTACCGCATCCGGTAGTGCCCCGTCCGACTGCATATACACACAGATTCGAGCGTATGAGGTATATCTTCTTAGCTTCGTTTCTTTTGCTACTTTTATGAACTCTCCCAAGCCCGATCCAATCGCTTGCGGGGATTCCTCATCCCAATATTCCGCAGGGGCAACGAGTAGAGTCGAATCCAAACCTGGGGCCCGATTGAAATTTTCTGATCCGGGGTTGAACCTTTCGACCCGGCTGCGAAGATATAGCCCTCGTCGAGTTGAAGAAATAGGGGCCTCCATCCATAACCCTATTTCTTTCCTCGATGCAGCTTGAAATCGGCGATGAAGAAGCCTTTGGGACCCGTGTACCGCAGCTCACGTGCCCTTTGGGATTCCATTTGGACGCGATCCATCCCCTGAAGGGCTCGCTCGGTTGGCCAAACCCCTATGAATTTTCCAATGAGAGCATGATCTCTCATGTACTAGATTCTTGCATTAATCCGATGACTCGGGCAGATCTATTTTGGGTCTTTCTTGTGCAATTGGTTTGTAGGTAGAAGACGTAGCTTGCGCACCGCCGTTTGTGGATCCGAGGTCGTTGCTCGTTATCCCCGCTTCCCGCACCGTGACCGAATCCTTCATCGCTTACTCAGCTTTCCTTTGTCGTTTCTTGATCTCCCGTGCGGGGAGGCCGACCGCCTCCCCCCATATCCCGATCCATTGCCGCGTGCCATGCGCGGCCGCGTGTCGAAGAGGGCGCCGTCGGGGTCGACAGTGGGTCACAGAGGTAGGGTTTCCGAAAGCGAGAGGACCGGAAACCCTAGCAGAGCGCATCGGGTCTAAACTCTATCAACATTATTGTTATTTAACCAATGGTAATGAAATTTCATATCTTCCTGACATCATTGGGTGGAGAAAAAATATAATACATGTTGAGGAGGATTAATATTTATTAGTACCAATGCTTTATATTAATCTATAATATTTCCAAATGGGGAATGCAGACAATACATAATACAAGAATACATAAAAATAATGCAGATCATATTTTTTAAAGCAAGAGGCCAATATGGAGACCTTTCACTTGTTATTACAAAGACCAAAATGTACGTAAAAGGTGGCCCATGTGATGCATAACAAGAAAATACAAGTCTCCAATGAAATAAATCCTCAAAATGAGGTGCTGCAATCATGTAAAAAGACCGAAAATGCCTTACAATGTTATTTTATTGGCTCTTCATAGCTTGTAGATTACACATTAGATCTAGAGCAAGTATGTGCGCAAAAATTTAGATCTCATACCCAGATCCATACACTATACTAAGCTCCTTTATTGCCTTGGGGGTTTTTAGCAAAACACCAAGCACAAGATGTAGATATGAGATCTAAGACTCGAGATCTATGGAAAAAATTCGTATAGGGAAAGTGGATCTGATCCGATATAAACAATAAAATGATCTCCTCCAACGGTCTCCAAAGTGAAGGGAATATCTCTAACACTCGTAAAAATCACTCTCCAACCGGTGTGTTGATTCACCCTAAAACTACACCTACAGAAATAATGTAGATTTGTCTCTATACCGCACCGTAAGGATCAAAATATAGTTGGCCTCCCGACCAAGATATGAAAATGATGCTCGGTCTCTTCAATATTTTCCTCCCGATGAAGTAGAAGCCTCCTCCACTGAAAAGAAGTGTTGAAATGGAATAGATCTGAAATATCTAATATACACTTGCTCCCGCTTGCAAAAAAAATTCAAACACTCAATAGGATCTATATCGTAGTTGAAATAAGTAGTTTGGGCTTAAGCCGGATAGTGGACAATGCAATACAAACTCTCCCAAGAGCTACTCAATGGGAAGAGGTTGGATTCTTGACCAGGAACACCCAATGCTAAACAACATTCATTCTCAACTAAAAAGCAAGAGAAAGATATATGTCTAAACGAGAAAATATATTCAAAAAATATCATATCATCAACAACCTTCTAATTTTTCCATCCCCTTCCTTTTATAAGACAAGAGCTTGCAAACCCTAAACCACCTCCAATGAAATCACTTCTTTCACACAAGTCATATCCATCTAAAACTGCATTGTGCCTCATTGATGGCCGCTCCTCAATGATAACACTGTAGATTTCTCATGGTTGACCCCCGTCAAAATGATCCAACCCCCTTCCACACCAAGGGTGCTTCAATTAAGCCGATAAATATGATCCACTTTCACATGAGAAGTGGTTTTATTCACAATAAAGAGTTTCATGGGTATCCCCACCCACTTATTCACCTATCTATGTGAAAAAACAAAATCTTAATATTCCCATTAGTTATAGGCTAATTTAGGAATATTACGGTCCTCCCCTCCAAAATGTTGCTTGTCCTCAAGAAACTACAAAGACATTGCAAAATATCTAATGGATGTGTCTCCTCCCAAGAATACAAGTTTTCTTTTTGGTGAATAAACTAAATAGCTTCCATCATTAAGAAGTGGGAGTTATATAGAAAGATTTATATGCTATCCATTGGCCTCCTTAAGGCATGAGAGACGATAAATCTTGGTTGCTTCAACCCCAATGAGAAACTCCAATCTCCATACTATCATCCATACAAAGTGAGCAATCCTTGGTAGCTCATAGAAACAGTCCCCCAATCCCCTCGCTTATGCAATGTGTAGCGGCTACATGGCTGAAAATGAGAGGTAATATTGTAAAAATTACTACTCGTCCCTCCCTCCATTTATGATAAATTTGGAGTCGTTGATCTTGTGCTGCAATAATATAGCCCTCATGATGCCAAAAGATACTTGGAATGTCATAATTCCACTCATTGGTTCTAGGAAGCCTCCTTGCCCGATCCTCCATGCATATAGTGAATAGAATGTCATCACCATATGGTATCCAAAATAAATATGAACTAAGTGTCATATGACATCTTGGATGGTGACAATAGTCCCTCCATTGGGACCAGCACTATTCTTCTTCTTCTTGTCTCAAAAACATGATATAATAAGTGGCCATCAAACCACCTTCTTGTTTCCATAAGCTTCTCAAAATCTTGGAAATAGTAGAGGATATTAGGTGTTGGCTGAATATGATCCAAGCAACACATGTCTTGCCAAAAATCCTCCCATGTGAGAGGCTTCTCCCAAAGACATAAGTCGGACATATGGCCCCCTTCCATAAGGAAACAAGTGAAGTAATGTAGTAGCCATATAATGTCCCATCCTCGCTCTTGAAGCATGAATCAATGTGGGATATTTCATTCCCAAAGGACACATTCTACCAATGTGTCATCCCTACAATAATTTCCCCAACAAAATTGAGATCAATATCATCATGTGGGATCAAAATCAATGATACATAAACAATCATATGCAATGATGGAGGCAGATCATAGTCCCACATGTGGAACCAACGTAGTAGATCTCCCCGATCGCATCGGATAATGATATGGTAAGTGGTTTCCCCACCACTTACTTGCTTCCCAAGTAATCTCACCATGGCTGAAGGTGTGAGATATATTTGGTGCTTTTGGGAATGCACCCACAATGATACAATATCTCCATTTGACTTCTAAGGGAGTGGCTATGTTCATAAGCGTTTGTGGCCCAAAGTTGGCCATGAAGTTTATAAGGAATAATACTCCTCTTAGGAGCTATGGCTTGCATATACATGTTAAGAGAATACAAGTAACAATCAACTGAATCATGACATACAAAAGCATATTATTTAGCAAAAACTTTTCACATGCAAATGGAGTGGTGCATAGATGTATCTCTTCTATTACCCAAAGAGGAAAGAGGTGGTTGAATTGACTCCTCCATAGAGTCATGTGTCTTTCCCATCTCCACATGTTTCATGCATCTCTCGAAAACACTAATATAAATCCTCTTCAAAGCCTTCCCCAATGTAGAAATCCATGATAGTGTTGAAAGCCTTCATAGAATAAGTATGTCTGAAAATGAATTCTTCATGTGCTCTTTGTTGCAACTTCTCCTTGAGCTTGGAAGCTCTAGATAAGAAGATTCTACCATGATAATAGATGACTCCATCTTGGACTAAATAGACCTCCTCTTGTAGCTGGTCATCAAGTATCATGCATGTGAAAAGATCCTTTGAATAATCCACCAAAAGTTGGGATTTCCAATATGGATCTAAGCTTCCCAATAATTACAATGTCTGTAGAAATCTAAATTAAGCTCCTATCATATCATGGCTCTCCTCTTTCGACATGCTCCATGCCAAAGTTGTAGGTTGCAGTGTTTTAACTCCACTTTTTATCAAGACAATATTGAATTACATGGAAGCCACCCTCCTCCCTGAAAGGTCTCTTTCTTAAAAAAAATTCCATACTTTGGCCCATGCATGCAAGAGAATTAATACCCTCTTGTCATATTTAGAAATCTTCTTTATGTTTAGGAGTATCATTTGCTGTTCCAAATCTATGGAGTGGCCACTTGACACCATGCTAATTTCATCATATATTTATGAAACCTCCTTTTCCAACACAAATAGCTGAGTGGGAGATTGCAATGTCCAACTCATAAAATTGTTCACCCCTCCTTGGAACCCATCATAGGTTCTCAGTGCTATGGTAGCTTCTCCCAAGACTCATTCCTTAGCAAAATATGGTACTATTGCACCAAGTTGAGAGAAAAATCTATTCATCTTCCAATCGTGGGGGTCTCCTTGGTATAATTCCTCCATGCAAAGAGACATGAAAATCTGAAGTAGATTGTATAAATGAGTAGACCGATGTGTCCCTCCCCTACCGCATAAATCAGGGCTCCTTCTTCTTAATATAAACCCCTTGAAATAAATAGGGGGTGTATGCTCCTCATCCTTGGATGCTGATCCACCCTTCCTCCTCGTCCTTGGATCAAGGTGTTACTAGCCATGACCACTATCACATGATGCTCCTTGGGAACCTTTTGAAAAGATGCAAAATCTCCTCCTCTTGAAGAAATAACTTCATGTCCATCCCCATGTGGTGATGGTCCTTCTTCCCGAAGTGACAATGATGTTACCGCCTTCCCTCGCTCTTTCTCCTCATCCATATTTCAGAATACCTCATAAACAATGAGAGACCTTAGATCCCTCGGTATTCCCTATAAAGAGGAATCTCCATGAATTCCTTTTGAGAAGAAATCTCTTCATGCAATGCGGCTCTTTCCCTTGCCAAGGTATCATGCAAGTTTCCATCCCCTATGTTATGGTCCCGTGATTTGAAAGATTGGAAAAACCAAATGCACAAGGTAACATCAGATTAGTCTTTGGAGTCCTAAGACCTAGCCTTCCCGGGACTCAGAGAGGGATCTCTCTATTTTGTGAAAATGATGTGAACTTGTTTGATTTTAGGGTTTGATTTTAGGCTACTTGTTAATTTTAGGGTTTGTGTCTGTTTTGGTTGGGTAGATGATCAAGTAGAATAGATAGAGAGAGGAAATATTCAATTCATTGGGATGTGGAGTCAATAAAATTCAGGGGAAAGTTCAACATTGAATCAATGTGCATCACAGGGGAAAATCTAGCATGGTCAAATGCATTTTTAAGGTTTGTGTGAGATGAAATGAACATCAAGTTTCGAACAAAGTAGGGCAAAGGGAAGTTAAGAATCCTTTTTCAAATACTTTAAGAAGAAGGGCCTTAAACACCATTTGGCATAAAGAAGTAGTCAATAAATAGGGCACACCAATAACTCTTTGATTCAACTCAAGCAAATAAGCATTTAAGAAAAACAATCCAATGAAATACGAAGGTGAGAAACACATTTAACTTCTACACGATTTCACCTTCAAGGTTAGAAAACATTTAAGATAAACATATAAGTTTAATCAAATAATAGGGAACTCCTAAAAATCATTGAGTATAGTCATAAAGACCTCTAAAACAATTGTTCAAGCTTGGAAAAAAGGATATGATCGAAACATAGCCTCTTTGGCAAAACCTAATTAGTGGTGCTTCAATGAAAGATCTCAAGTACAATGTTTTAGTGACATAAAACAAACATGTCTAACCAAAAAAATATTTGATACCTAGTGTATTGAACCATTCATGAGATAAACAAGCTTGGTTGGGTCTAGAGAGCAACTAAGAATTCTCTAAACTAACCTAGCAGAGGAAAACATAAAGGCGAAGAAGAACAAAGCTAAGGTTCCTTTGAAAACAATTTTTTTAGTCTAAAACCTTTGTCCTACTGAAATATAGAAGGATGAAACAACATGATACATAAGAAAACATGAACCGAATAGAAGCACATCACCATTAACCAAGCTCGGGGATCCCGCAAGAAAGACTTCTCCATCATCAATCAAGACAAGCCATTCACAAACTCCACAACACCAATTTCTTCTTCAATCTCCAAAAAACCATATATTCCTCTCAAGAGTCATAAAATGACAACCTTTTACAATAAGGCCCTTGTTAGTGTCAGCCTTTGCAGCCTTCCTCCGGTGATCAAACATGCTCTTACAAGGTGATTTTAAGGTGTCAATGTCAAATTTTGTCATTTCAATGAGTCTTCAAGTAAAATTTGGTCACTAGGTATTATGTCTAGGGTTTGTTTTCACTCTTTTCAAAATTTTCCAAATGTCAATCCACGTCACCATTTAGCTAAGTGTACCATCATTCAAAGGGTTTTCATCATCATGTCAAGTTCCACCGGTTCATTTTACACCATGTTCATGCTTTAGTTGTGCCTAGGTAAGGTTCATTTCCCTCTCCTAGGGTTTTGAGGGTAATTTCTCTTGGATTGTCAACTCATCAACAAAACTTGTATCATGATGTTCATACACCTTCCCCTATCCTTAATGTACCTTATTAAACACTTCCCATCACTAAGATCCCCAAAATTCCTCATTTTTGCACAAACCCTAGTTTCTTGCTACAACTTGCCAATTTTCTAGGCTAGGCCTCGTGTTTTTTCCCTTTTGGACCCCTTCCCCCTCACCGAATCTCTCGAATTCCAGTTTCCCCTACTTCCTAACATCCCTCCCTACTTCCAAAATGTTTCTCAAGAATTTAGAAGCCCCTTATCCCCTTCATTTCGCTTCATTTCAACAAATCCCTTGTTCCACACATTGGGATAGGTTTCACTCAAATGATGTTTCCGAGCAATAAAAGATGAATTTCGGAAAACCGAGAGAGGTTTTTTTTCCTTATAGAGGCAAGTTGTTTGGCTGCCTAGATTTCAGTTCCATGTTTAGAATTGGTTGAAACAGACTCCTAGAAGGATGAGCTCGACCCCTAGAGGCATGGGAAGGGGTCACTAGGTATTAGGTCTAGGGTTTGTTTTCACTCTTTTCAAAATTTTCCAAATGTCAGTCCATGTCACCATTCAGCTAAGTGTACCATAATTCAAAGGGTTTTCATCATCATGTCAAGTTACACTAGTTCATTTTACACCATGTTCATGCTTCGATTGTGCCTAGGTAAGGTTCATTTCCCTCTCCTAGGGTTTTGAAGGTAATTTCTCTTGGATGGTCAACTCATCAAACGAAAACTTGTATCCCTGATGTTCATACACCTTCCCCTATCCTTAATGTACCTTATTAAACACTTCCCATCACTAATATCCCCCCAAATTCCTCATTTTTTGCACAAACCCTAGTTTCTTGCTACAACTTGGCAATTTTCTAGGCTAGGCCCTGTGTTTTGCCCTTTTGGACCCCTTCCCCTCACTCAATCTCTCGAATTCCACTTTCCCCTACTTCCTAACATCCCTCCCTACTTCCCAAAAGTTTCTCAAGAATTTAGAAGCCCCTTATCCCCTTCATTTCGCTTCATTTCGACAAATCCCTTGTTCCACACATTGGGATAGGTTTCACTCAAATGATGTTTTCGAGCAATAAAAGATGAATTTCGGAAAAGCGAGAGAGATTTTTTGTCCTTGTAGAGGCAAGTTGTTTGGTCTGCCTAGATTTCAGTTCCATGTTTAGAATTGGTTGAACAGCTCCTAGAAGGATGAGTTCGACGCCTAGAGGCATGGGAAGGGGTTAGGATGGTCTATATATTGTATTTTCTCGAGACATTTTCGTGGGTTGGAATCTTGGGAATAGTTTGGCACCTCATTGTAATATTCATTTCAGCATTTTTTGGCAAAGGAAAGACCAGGGTTTTGCGAAAGACTTGTTGGGATCCTTGTGGCTCGAGTTTTGATGATGTTTTTCTCCATGTATCCGTAAGTTCCATTAATGTTATATGTATGCCATTTCCCTTCCCGTTTGCTTTTGAATTAAACAAATGAGTAACTAAGGTAGAATTCATTAGTTTGCTCTGGTGCTCGCTCTTAAACGTTTGTTTAGTTTTATGTATTTTCATCCGTTTGAAGAGGATCCTTGCACCTTCTTGCCCTCTTCAACTCCGCAATATTCTTTTCTATCCGTTCATTGAATTTAAGACATCAAAGTCATTTCCTTCCCCTGCCCCCAACTTGAACTCGCAAGAAATTGGCCTCATCCCCAAGCCCAAAACCTGTCTTTCCCTTTTTTCCAACAAAAACCCCTAAAAAATCATTCTAAAATCCTTTACTTATATACCTAGCCTAAAATTAGTTGTTGTTACAGTCATCTCAAGCCCTCTTGCTTACTTTTCATTGAGATTGACCCGCAGAGAGCCCTCTCCCGTTTTGGTAGGGCTAGCTACCGACCGAGCGTGGTTTGGTGTTACCCTCGAATCTCGCCTTCCTTCGACCTAAGGTGGATTTGGGCTATAACAGCCCTCATGCTCTATTTATCTAGAAAAAGAAGGGAAAAAAGCCTAACTAGGGTTTGAAAATGTCAAAATTACCCATAAATGTCATTTATGCCTAAGAGACCATGCAAGGCCCAAGGCACAAAATATCTCATGAAATAAATGCAAAAAATAAATCATAGCACCTAAATTTGTAGTGTTTGCCTCAAAAAAACACTAAAATATCATTTTTCCATTAATGAGTGTTTTTTTTCACCATTTGGCCAAAAATGCAGAGTGAGGTTTCAATGCGTAGCACCTACATGGGAAAAACTAGGTCCACTTGCAACCATGTTTTGATGACCTTCCCAATGTCGGAATTGGATCTCGTGATGGCCCTTGGAAAGCCTACTAAGTGTACTTTTCAAAACTTCCCCTTTTTTTCTGATTCAGCTCCATTAACCTATCCAAAAGGAAAATTTCCCAAAACCGCTTTAGGTGCATTGCCAGGCATGAAAATGAGGTAGAAAGGTGAAAAATGAGGTGTTTTTGGTCCTTTTGAGCGGTCAAAAATGCTCCAAATGCTCTAAAAATTTAGTGACCATACCGTACTTGACGTGAGGATTCCAAAAATGCAAATTTTTCCTCCCGAGGGATGCCTCGGATGAAAGTGTAGCGCCAAGGGTGTTGTGCTTAGAGGCCTCAAAATTTGCAAAAAACCAAAATTTGTCAAAATTTTCCCGAAATTGGTGGATGTATTCCTTATGGGGTTTGATAGGTCCGTAGAGAAGCTTCAGCAAAGATTCCAATGTTTTCTTGGTGTTCAGCCCCATGGTTCATCAAAAAAAGTTAAGGTTTTCTTCCTCCTTAGCCTCTTTGAAGGCTTTTCCTTTTTGGCATTTTCTTCACCGATATCTTCTTCATTGTCTTCATGATCACCATAAACCTCACTCGTTATTTGTTTCATTGATGTCAGCTTCTTCATTACCTACGTTGATTCTTTTCCACACCGTCATCTTCATTCTTTGTAACACTACTCTTACTCCTCTTATGACCCTTGGATCTAATGCCATGTTTTTTTACCGCTTTATTTCTTCATTGACATTTGCACTAGTATCCTTGGCTTTCTATTTTATTTTTCTCATATTTACTGACATCACCCTCACTTTTGGGACCTCTATTGTGCTCTTTATTGATATGTTATTTGTCGTCTTTAGACCCACTATGAGCCTCACTCGTTTTTAGACCTAAATGGTCTCCTCTTCACTGCTTGATTTTTTCCTTGTTTGACTCATTATTGCTCTTTCCCTCATTGTATTTAGCCTTATTTACATTGACCCCCATTTTTTTTCTTCCTTGTTGATTGATTTTTTCATGGCCATCATCTTCATTGTTAGATATACTTGAGACATGAGATAATAGTGAAGGATTTGGAAAGGGTGATGAAGCAAGATCACTATAATGTGAGGGCATGTGAATGAGAGGAAAAAAAATAGTGAAAAAACCTTTTATTCTTGTTATAATCAATTTATACATGATTCATAAACCTTTTTATGGCAGCCTGGAGATGGTTTTGATGTCATTTGAGTGTTTGCAGGGTGCGGGGAGGAGCTTCGAGCGAAAGCGCTACGCCCGAGCCTAAATGCACCGTAGGGTCCTCCCATCCCCTAAGCGTAGTGCTTGAATGCACTATCAGGTCCTCCTAGCCCTAAGCACATCACCTAAACGTTTTTCGAGTCCTCGTTGGGCTCCTCTAAGCACAACACTCGGGTCTGTCGTGCTTCCCTACACATAGCGCCTTTTGCAGAGGGCATTTGGAGACCTTCCCAATCTCCAAATTGGGCCCATGATATCTCGTTGGAAAGCTTATCCTGTCTAATTATTAAATGTACCATTTTTTTTCTCTTATTGGAATTTATTTTACCCATTAAACGCTGATTCTTCAAAGGGTGGTAAAAAAAGTGCTCGAATGATGGTGCGGAAATGCATAGTGCTTGGTGCAAACAACCTTTGGATGCCTTCCCCAACTCCACATTTAGCTTAGGATAGCTCATTGGAAAGATCTTCGAGTATTTTTGTATTTTTACCCATCAAGAAATTTATTTGGACAATACAGATATGATAAAAGTGGATTTTCCCAAGGTGACTTCGGAAGTGCAAGCAATTCTCCCTGTGACACCCGTATTTTTGCAATTGCTCCAAAACCATGATACCTTTGTAAAATATGAAGGAGGTTTTTCTTCTTGGACCTATGAGGGACAAAAACCTCTCTCAAATTTTTTTAAATTCATCTCTCGTCGGGTTAGAAATATAGTTTGAAGAAAAAAATGGCCCTATAAGTGGAAAATGATTTGTCCTTTGTAATGAATTCTTGGAAAATGATAGAGGCATGATGTTTATGACTTGGTATGGACTTATGCTTGCTGATATGACCTATCATATAGCTCCTATGCTCCTATGCCTTCATTTTTTCCATAGAAAACCCTAACTTAGTTGGAAGGGGAAATTATGGTTTGGTGTATGCAAAATAGGGGATTTAGGACTACCTTGTAGAGGGAGGGGAATGAAAGGACTAAGGGTTGTCTAAATTCTTGGGGAAATTTTGGGGGGATAGGGAAAAATTTTAAAGAGTAGGGGAAAGTGGAATTTCAAGGATTCGGTGAGGGGAAGGGGTTCAAAAGGGAAAAAACACGAGCCTAGGCTCAAAAAGTGTCAAATTGTATCAACGAGCAAGGTTTTGTAGAAAAAATGATGATTTTGAGGGACAGGGAGTGATGGGAAGTGTTTATGAAGGTATATTAAGGATAGAAGAAGGTGTAAGAAAATCAGGATATAATTCTTGTTAATTATTTAACGATGGAAGTGACGAAACCAAGAAAAAATGCCCTAAAAACCCCTAGTCATCTACAGGGAACAAAGGTAGGTAGAAGCACATAAGAAGTCTTTTAGGAGTAGCAAGTGTGACCATGGAAAGAAAACATGGTAGAATAGTGAAAATTTTCTCTAAGGATAATGAAGGTAGTGAGATTTCTAAAACTCACAATGTTCATGGAATTTTGTTTTTAGAAATCTATGACCAATATATAGTCATCTACGGATAGTAAATATTATGGATGACTAATAGTGGCTCCACTTGGGGAGGATAGCACCTTTTCGAGAGGTGTCCCGGGAACCTCGCAGCTTAGATCTCTGCGAGTTTTTAAGACCCAGTACCTTACTTGTACATGGCATATCCTTCTTCCTTCATTTTTTTTGATGTTTTTTTTGAAGCTATTATCTCATAAAATCTGAACAAACATGATTGCTTCAATGTCGATTTCTACCGCCCATCTTACTTGGCCTAACATTTTTTCTTCTTTCAGTGCACTTGGACTAGTAAACCCTTGACCTTCTTTTTTCTTTTTGAAAGAAAAAAACAAACTATCTACTTGTACACTTATCACTTCCAAGAGTTCAAATTAGGGAACTCTTTTTTTCTCTACTTAGTCTACTCATTTGTCAAGATTAAGCTGCTCGAAAAACTTTATTCTCTAACCCTATCGACATGAAATTGAAAACATGATCAAACCAGGATTAAGCAATCTGATTTCCCATGGGTTGCGGAATTTGAACAAGCTGCACACAGACATTATTTTGCATAATAAAAAAACTAGAAAGCATGGGGGCTATGATTTAGAAATTGTTAGGCATCCATCTCTTTCTCTTTGGTTTAGTTTTGACCATTTAGAATAAGCATCTTTCTTCCTAATCCATCCTATCGACAGTCAAGCTTAAATGGTTTGACGAGTCTTCTTTTACTAACATATCAGCAAAAATTCAAAACATGTTCAGCCATGATTAGGCTAGATGATCGAACAAGACTCTTATTTCCAAAAAAGTAGTGGCATTTAGACTTTCTCACTTTCGAAAAACTCTTTTTTTGGGTATGGGGTTATATCTTTTCTTTTCATCTCGCCCTCTTTTTTCATCTTTTCTTTCTTTTTTTTGTGTTTTCAATATTAATATTCTAAAACTAAAATATAGAAAGATGCTCATAGTGTTGAGCTTATCTCGCATTTCTATCTATACTAATATAACTTGAACGCATACATTCACTGCGGTGAACTCTCTTTTCCAATACAACCAATCAAGTAGATGATTCCATGACTGATCTTTGTTCAAATACTTGAGTACGTTGGACAAACGGAAGGGCCACTCCCATCTTACTTGCTTTTTGAACAATGATGCCTAAATTTTTTTTAAAGCTTGCATCAAACTACTCTTAACATATTTTACTCCCTCTTCAAATGCCTCTATCAAATCAGCAAAGGGATCTTGAAACAATACTCGAATGTGAGGATTTGGAAAATAAGCTTGATTCAAAGATCGTGTCTTCCTCCAATTGGCTAATCTTGGAACTCTTTTGGGAAAGAGACTCGCTCCTCATCCTCATGATCATCCGCACTATCAATCTCATCATATATTGCAATGTTGTCCTCTAGCACACCCTATATGTTCCGATTGAGTTGCTCGAATTTCCTGTGAAGGTCATCATGTTGATGAGCAAGAGAATTCTTTGGCAACAAATCTTCCCGAGAAGGTAGTGCAACAACTATCATGTGATTATCAATTTCTATGCCTTCATCTACAATTTTTTAATTCAATGGAACTTGGTGGCTGCAAACTGGAGTTAAGGAGCATTCCATGTCCCAAATGATTTCCTCAACCATTTCACGAAAAGGCTTCTCATTGAAAACTTGCTCAAGAAGTTCATCATCCTCCTCAACTTGAACATCAAAGCTGAAAGACTAATTATTTCCAATTACATGAAACTTATTTCTGATGGACTAAAACGAAGTATAGAAAAGAGTGAGAGATGCCTCACTTACTTCCAAACTTTCAAGGCTTTCCTCATCAATGTCATAGATGATATGTATTGGCTAACTATTGTTTCCAAGTTGATGAAGCAAATATTCTTCCCACAAACCAACTTCTCGATGGCTCTGCAAGGTTAGCTTCCTATTCATATAACATCATCATTAGATTGATCAAACTTTGGAAAATCATCAATATAAAAAATGTCACCAATCAAACATATTGGATTATCAGTTTGTTCTTCGTTGAATTGATATACAAGTTCACTTTCCGACTTATGGTAGACGAGATTAGCAGGAGAATGAACATAAATTTTTTTGTTCACGTGAAGGTTTAGAGGTTGGCCGCATGTTTAGCATCTCATTTATTTCCTCTTCAATCAATAGAGGAGGCGTTTCTCTTTCTTTGGATAGAAGTACAACGGTTCTCTTTCTCATGTGAAGGTTGATTTTGTGGCTGAATGTTTTGTTGAGCCTCATCTAGAAGAGATGGTGAGTCATCACTTGTGTCTTCGTGAGAGATCCTATGGGTTTTCTTCTATTTCTTGATTGGTTTCTTCCTCAACTAACTCCTCCAGATTGTCATGATAGCTATCTTGAGAATGAAAATCATGGATTGCTACTAAGAGATATTTAGGATGCGAATTTCCTAAATCTTCATCACTATCTATAATGTATTGTATGATATCCTAAGATTGATCACAACAATTTTCGTGTAATGATAAAGATAGGGAATTTTGTTTATAATGCTCATAAAATGCCTTGTCGACATCCTTCAAGGAATACAAGCTACCAGAGTTTTTAGACTCTCATACCGTTCCCTTGACTTCCATTATAATTTTAGCATGAACATATTCATAAGGCATTCCTCATTTCATTCAACTTTTAACCCCCATACATGGATATGAAACTTGATGAGGTGTAACAAAGGTTCATCAAACTTTTCATCTTGAAAAATAGGCATGTTTTTGTCCCAATTTATCCGAGGCAATTTGTGTGGGAATCTAGGGATGTGATCTATACTCATTGGGGCATATCTTCGTTGTACTCTTGGATCCATATTTTTTTAATAAAAAGGGTTGTCGCATCATTTCAACTAGTCTAGAGTCTTCTACCGATGGAGTCATTAGGTATATTGAGAGTTGTGGAGTCGCCAGTGGATGATTTCAACTTTGTTGTCCACCATCGACATGATTGAGATTGCTTAACGCATTCCCATGGGAGTCTATGAGAACTACCGGGGGTAAACAAAGATACTCGAAGACGAGTGGAGTCACCACGTGGAGGATGCTTACCGTTTTAAGGGTGTGTTTTTTTCTCCACCATCAACAACTAAATACCAATCTAAGGATGTTTGTGGGTTTTCCGAGGTCCTAAGGAATACTCGATTGTCACTAACTCGTGAAAAGTCCCACCGTGATTTCCATAATGTTATGGTCCCGTGATTTGGAAAACTAGAAAGACCAAATGCATAGGTTAAAATTAGAGAAGTCTTTGGAGTCCTTGGACATAGCCATCCCGGGACTCGTAGAGGGCTCTCTATATTTTTTGCAAAGGATGTGAACTTGTTTTATTTTAGGGGTTGATTTTAGGTTAGTTGTTAAGTTTAGGGTTTGTTTTTTTGTTTTGGTTGGGTAGATGATCATGTAGAATAGATAGAGTGAGGAAATATTCAAGTAATTTGGCTATGGAGTCACTAAAATTCATGGAAAGTTCAACAATGAATCAGGATGCATCACAGGGAAAATCTAGCATGGTCAAATGGATTATCAAGGTTTTTGTGAAATGAAATGAACATCAAGTTTGTGAAAAAAGTAGGGAAAAAGGCAGTTAAGAATCCTTTGTAAAATAATTTGAAAAAAAGGACCTTGAACACTATTTGGCATAAATAAGTAATCAATAGACAGGGCACACCAATAACTCTTTGATTCAACTCAAGAAAATAAGCATTTAAGACAAACAATCCAATGAAATATAGAAGGCGAGAAACTCATTTAACTTCTAGTGATTTCACCTTCAAGGTTAGAAAACATTTAAGATAAACGTATAGCTTTAATCAAATAAGACTAACTCCTAAAAATCATTGATCATATCCATAAAGATCTCTCGAAACAACTGTTCAAGCATTGAAAAAAGGGTATGATCGAAACATAGCCTCTTTGGCAAAAACCTAATTAGTGGTACTTCAAAGAAAGATCTCAAGAACAATGTTTTAGTGACATCAAACAAGAATGGCTAACAATAAAACATCTTTGATAAATATTTATTGAACCATTCATGAGATAAAAAAGCTTGGGTTGGTCTAGAGAGAAAATATTAATTCTCTAAACGAGCTAGCAAGAGGAGAACATAGAGGCAATGAAGAACAAATAGAGCTAAGGTTGCCTTTGAAAAAAAATTATTAGTCTAAAACCTTTGTCCTACTGCAACATAGAAGGATGAAACAACATGATACATAAGAAAACATGAACCGAATAGAATCACATCACCATTAACCAGGCTCGGGATCCTGCAAGCAAGCCTTCTCCATCATTAATCAAGACAAGCCATTCACAAACTCCAGAACACCAATTTCTTCTTCAATCTCCAAAAAACCATATATTGATCTCAAGAGTCATCAAATGCCAATCTTTTATAAGAAGGCCCTCATGCTCTATTTATCTATCAAAGGAGGGAAAAAACCCTCACTAGAGTTTGAAAATGTCAAAATCATCCATAAATGTTATTTATACTCAAGAGACCATGCAAGGCCCAAGGCACAAAAATATCTCATGAAATAAATGAAAACTTAACTCCTAGCACCTAAATTTGGGAGTGATTTGCCTCAAAAAAAACTAAAATATCATTTTTCATTAATGAGTGTCTTTAGTTGACTTTTTTGGCGAAAAACGCATAGTGAGGTCTCGAATGCGTAGCTGCTCGCACGGAAAAACCTGGGTCCACTTGCATCCATGTTTTCGATGACCTTCCCGATGTTGAAATTGGCTCCATGATGGTCCGTTGGATAGCCTACTGAGTCTAATTTCAAGAAATTCCCTCATTTTTCTGATTAGGCTCCATTAACCTATCCAAAAGGTAAATTTCCAAAAACTTCTCTAGGCGCAGCACCAGGCCTGAAAATGAGCAAAAAAGTGAAAAATGAGGTGTCTTTTGGCCTTTTGAGGGGTCAGAAATGCTCCAAATGATCTGAAATTTGGTGAGAATAATGTACTTGATGTGAGTATTAGAAAAATGCAAAGGTTTCCTCCCTGAGGATGCTCGAGATGAAAGCGTAGCACCAAGGGTGCTACGCTTAGAGGCCTCAAAATTTGCAAAAACCAAAATTTGTGAAGATTTTCCCAAAATTGATGGATTTCTTCCTTTTGGGGTTTTCTAGGCTTGTAGGGAAGCTTCAACCAATATTCCAAGCTTTTCTTGGTGTTTAGCCCCATGGTTCATAAAAAAATGTTAAGGTTTTATTCCTCCTTTCGACTCTTTTGAAGGCTTTTTCCTTTTTTGGCATTTTCTTCATCGATATCTTCTTCAATGTCTTCATGATCACCATAAACCTCACTATTATTTGTTTCAATGATGTCATATTCTTCATTACCTACATTGATTCTTTGCCACACTTCCATATTCATTTTTTTGTAAAATTACTCGATTGCTCTTATGACCCTTGGATCTAATGCCATGTTTTTTATTGTTTTTATTTATTCATTGACATTTGGACTAGTAGCCTTAGATTTTGCTTTTATTTTGCTCATCTTTATCGACATCAGCCTCACTGTTGTGACCTCTACTATGCTCTTTACTGATATGTGATTTGTTTCCCTTAGACCCACTATGAGCCTCACTGTTTTTAGACCCAAATGGTCTCTTTTTCACTGCTTTATTTTTCCTTCTATGAATCATTATTGATCTTTCCCTCATTGTCATTAGCCTTATTTTCATTGGCCGCACAATTTTCTTCTTGATTGATTCTTCATGGCCATCATATTCATTGTTATATGTAATTGAGACATGAGATAATAGAGAAGTATTTGGAAAGAGTGATGAAGGAGGATCAATATGATGTGAGGGCATGTGAATGAGACGCAAAAATTAGCAACAAAACTTTGCTTCTTGTTATAATCCATTTATAGATGCTTGATAAATGTTTGATGGTATTTTGGAGGTGGTTTTGATGCCATTTGAGTGTTGGCAGGTGCAAGAGGAGCTTCAAATGAAGCGTAGTGCTCGAAGGCACTGTCAGGTCAACCCAGCCCCTAAGAGCAAGGCTCGAATGCATTGTTGGGTGCTCCCATCCTTAAGCACGGCGCTTGAACATTTTATGGGCTCGTTGGGCTCCTCTAAGCACATCGCTTGAATGTTTTATGGGCCCCGTCGGGCTTCCCTATGCATAGAACCTTTTGGAGAGTGAATTGGGAGTCCTTCCCGATGTCCAAATTGGGCCCATTATAGATCGTTTGAAATATTATCCTGTCTAATGTCAAAATATACCTTTTCTTCTCTTATTGGAGGTGATTTGACCTCGTCAAAAGTTGATTCTCCCAAGACTAGTCAAAACATGATAAATTATGGTGTAGAAATGCAAAGTGTTGTAGTAGAAAACTTTCAAATGCCTTCCTCAACTCCACATTTAGCTCATGATATCTCATTGGAAATATCTTCCAAGTATAGTTTTTTTGACTGATCAAGCAAGTCATTTTGACACTCTAGCTATGAGACAATCAGAGTTCTCCTAAGGTCACTCCAAGAATTCTCCCTCGTTACTCGTATTTTTGACATTTATCCAAAAACTATGATACTCGTGTAGAATATTAAGGAGGGTTTTCTTGTTGGACGTATGATCGGAAAAAACCTCTCGCCTTTGTCAAATTCATCTCTTTTTTGGTCGAAACATAGATCGAAGAAAAACTGGCCCTAAGTGTGGCAAATGATTTGTCCTTTGGAATGAATTCTTGGAAAATGATAGAGGCATGATGTTTATGAGTTGGTATGGAATTATTCTTTCCGATAAGTCCTATCATATATATCCTCTACTCCTATTCCTCCTTTCCATATCAAAACCTAGCTTAGTTGGAAGGGGAAATTAGGGTTTGGTGTAGGCAAAATAGGAGATTTATGACCGCCTTTATGCAGGGAGGGGAATGTAAGTGTTAAGGGTTTTCTAAATTATTCAGGAAATTTTGGGGGGATAGGGATAGATTTTGGAGAGTAGGGGGAAAGTGGAATTTCAAGGATTGAGTGGGGGGAAGGGTTGCAAAAGGGAAAAAGACATGCCTTGTCTCGAAAAGTGTCAAATTGTAGCAATAGTCTAGGTTTTGTAGAAAAATGATGATTTTGAGGGATAGGAGTCATGGGAAGTGTTTATGAAGGTATATTAAGGATAGGAGATGGTGTAAGAACATCAGGATACAACCCTTGTTGATGATTTAACCATGGAAGTCATGAAACCAAGAAAAATTCCCTCAAAAAACCCTAGTCATATACAAGAACAAAGGTAGGTAAAAGGACATAAGAAGTCTTTCGGGAGTAGTAGGGTGATCATGGAATGGAAAAATGGTAGAAGAGTGAAACATTTTATCTAAGGATAATGAAGGCAGTGATATTTCTAAAACTTGCAATGTTCATGGAATTTTGTTTGTAGAAATCTAGGACCAATATATAGTCATCTCTAGATAGTAAAAATTATGGATGACTAACACCCTCTAATAGAAATATGAAGTTGAGTTGGTGTAATAGATCTTTCCATCTCATGCAAAGTTTTTCAATGATCATGATTTTCTAGCTCAATCAAAGATGTTTCATATTGTTTTAAATCAAATCTCTTCACCGATCTCTTAGTGAATCTTTCATAAGCGTAAATATTTGCATTTCTTAATGAGAAGGATTCGAATAAGCACCAAGCATAATATTTACCTTTAAGATGCAAAGCTGTTGCTATCCTAAGGGCTTCCTTTGTGAAACTTGATGTAGACGCAAATATGAGTCTAGCTGATCTATCCAATCGTTGGTTGTGCAAGTGGAAGATCCATCAAAATTCTGCGTAAAGAATCTACCTCTTTTGCTTCTATTCTCGCTTTCGTTGGGTCTTCTTTCTCGCTTGAGTTGGCGTAACCCTTGGAAGTTCATGCTCCTTGAATCTCCAAGTTTGAGATTCATACTCCTGAATATAATCACTCAAAGTCTCCTCCTTTGGTGCATCTTCTTTCTCCATCTCTCTTTGCACAAATCTGGGCATAATATAACATTGTGGATCTGATTTTGTGGCTAAGTGATTACCCACATAATATGAAGAATCGGTGTTTTATTCATATGAAAATATTCTTGAGGGATATTCATGTCTTTCCGTCCTCATTCCCTTGATTTCTCTTTTAAAATCATGGACATTTTGGAGAATAAGTCTTGAGATCTCCTTCCCTTTCATTCCTCCGTATAAAGGGGTTTTACCCTTGTCTTCTTCCTCATCAGCTGTAATAAAATATTCTATGTCTTCTCTTTTGATACCACCTCTCTCTCGTCAGCAGAGGCTCTCCTTTTCCGGAAGACATATTGGCTTCTTAGAAAGCACAAGCTATGCCAAGATGATGCTTCCGATACCACCGTAATAATCCCAAATGGGGAATGCGAGAATACATAAAAATAATGCGATCATCTTTTATAAAGATGGAGGCAAGTATGGATACCTTTCATTTATTAATACAACAGTAAAAATGTATGTAAAATGTGGCCCATATGATGCATAACAAGAAAATACAAGTCTCCAATGAAAGAAATCCTCAAAATGAGGTGTCGCAACCATGTACAAAGACCGAAAATGCCTTACAGCCGTTATTTTATTGGCTCGCAACAACTATAGATTACACATCAGATCTAGAGCAAGTATGTGAACAAAAAATTTAGATCTATACCAGCATCTATACACTATACAAGTTCCTTTATTGAAACCCCTTGCAGCTTTCGTAAAAACACTAAGCATAAGATGTAGATCCGAGATCTAAGACTCGGCAGATAGTATGGAAATATTCAGTATCTAGAAAGTGGATCTGATCCGATATAACAATAAAATTATCTCCTCCAATATATCTCCGAAGTGAAGGGAAGATCCCAAACACTAAGAAAATCACTCTCATTGTAACACAAATTTTTATCTATACCGCATTTTAGGGACCAAAATACAGCTGGCTTCGTGCCCAAGATATGAAAATGATGCTCGAGCCTCTTCAATAGTGTCCTCCCAATGAAGTAGAACCCACCTCCAATGAAAAGAAGTATCGAAATGGACTAGATCCGAAAGATCTAATCTCCACTTGCCACGACTGAAAGAACAATCAAACCCTCAACAAGATCTCGCACCGTAGTTAAAACAAGTAGCTTGGCCTTAATCCAGTATAGCGTGACAATGCAAAACAAACTCTCCCAAGATCTACTCAATGGGAAGAGGTGGGATTCCCAACCAAGAACACCAAAAGCTAAACAACATTCATTCTTAGCTAAACAAAAAGAGAAAGATATATGTCTAAACAGTACAATGTATTCAAAAAATATCATATCATCAACAACCTTCTAATGCTTCCATCCCCTTCCTTTTATAAGATAAGAGTTTGAAAACCCTAAACCACCTCAAATTAAATCACTTCTTTCACACAAGGAATCTCCATCTAAAACTCGCGTTGTGCCTCGCTTGATGGCCACTCCTCCATGACACCGTTATAGATTTGGTCAAGTTTGACTCCATCAAAATGATATATCCCCTTTCACAACAATGGTGCTTCAATTAAGTCGATAAATATGATCCACTTTCACATGAGAAGTGGTTTTATTCACAATAAAGAGTTTTATGTGTCTACCCACCCACTTATTTACCTATCTATGTGACAAAGAAAAAATTTAATATTCCCATTAGTTATAGGCTAATTTAGGAATATTACATAATTAGAGGATATACATTGGGATGATAAAAAAAATTGGATGCCAAATTTATCTCTTCTATAGAGATTTTCTGACATGTATTAGATGCAAAATAGTAATAGGTGGTGACTTATAGGGAAATGAGTCAACAAGAAATTGAAATCATTAGTGGAGAAAGGAAAGAAGTTATTTGACAGTGATAAAAAATAACTTATTTTCTTCAATTGATAGGAGGCATTATGAATCGATTACATATTTAGAATAACAAAACATATAACATTTGGTCATTACAAATTGCATTTGAAAGTTGGGAGTATTTTCCGAGCTTCCATTTCCTTACATGAAATGTTATCTCCGAAGCTAAAGTTGCATAAAATCGATTTCGCTGTCAATATTCTTTTAATGGAACCTATAATTATCGTATGAAAAATTACAAAATTATGAACATAAGGTCATCAAGAGATAGTATTAGAGCAATGTAGTATGATGTTCCTTGTTATCAATAACTAGTACAAGTTAGAGATGAAACAATTGAACATAAAGCTATTGCAATAAACTACCAATTAATGGTTGGTAGCGATAGTGTGGAAATATAAAATCTCTAACAATACTCCTAGATTTTAAACATATTCACCTTTATAATTTTCTATTCGTAATTATTATTTAGAGTCTCTTAGATGATTATAAACATATATCAATGATATTAAAACATTATCATAGTGCGAAGTAAATGGACACTAGTAGTTTTGTATTTTCAATATTTATTTCCATTACTTTGTGTAAATGTTAGCTTTGGTATGTTCAATTTCTTATTATTGAGTATGTTTTGTGTAATAACTTTGATGTGATTGATAGTAGCAACTCCAGGAGAAAAATTATGCAGAGAAATGACCATAAAATCTTGGCTCAATGTTTTGTATGCCCGTATGAATTGAATATTGTTGAATTTAATAGAAATAGGATGCTATTACAGGGTTAGGATTTTTTTGTTTTTTTTCTTGTACGAGAGTAGTACCGTATTTTTCATTCATCTTAAACATGGAATATTACATAATATAATCCATTCCGAGGCCTCAACCTACCCTAGTGGGAAACCAGATATTTTTCCCATCATATGGCATTGTAATCCATCCGTAAAATGAAAACCTTCAGCCTATCATACTCAAGTTTTAATGCTGAAAATGTATATAAATTTGACATATTTCCAAAAACTAGACATAAACATACTACTTCTAGCATATTTCCACCGTTGGAAATACTAAGAGGGGGTGAATCAAAATATTTTTTTTCAATTGTTAATTTTACTAATTAGATCACTTATATTTAGAACACAAAATGAACAATAAGAATAAATGCTTTTATTAATTTCTTCTTTACAATAAATCAAGTACAATATATGTAGGGCTCCAACCCTAGATGAAGACACCAATCTTCAATCTCCCAGTGCTCCAACCTCGTATTTTCCAAGCACCAACTTGGACTCGCCAAGGCTCCAACCCCTATCAATTATCGAGGGAACCAACCTCAAGGGCTCCAACCTTGTCAATTCTGAGGCACCAACCTCAAGGGCTCCAACCCTATCTTCCAAGGCATCGACTTTGTCTCTATGAGGCTCCAAACCTCTTGGGCTCCAACCGGCAACTTCACTTCCTCAAAATATGTTTGGTTATTCTTCATGGCTCCCAATGTCCTCTTCAACAAGCCCCCGTCACACTTAGTCTCCATGTTGCATCATCAATGACCACCTTTTCTTCTTAGAAGGTGTCACCACCGCTCTTCATCGTACCCAACCAAATTCTCCAAGTCACCTCATGATGACATCAACAATGCATCATGATCTCCAATAATATCTCCAAGTTCACCTCATGATGACATCAACAATGCATCATGATCTACAAATAATATCTCCAACTTCATCTCATGATGACATGAAACAATGCATCATGATCTCCAAATAATATCTCCAAGTCCAACTTCTATAAGTCTTCCAAATATCTTCAATTATCCTTCAAGGTGTCTTTAATAGACAGCCCCAAATTTCTGCACCTTCTCTAGGCCTCTACAAAGGGCTTCTTCAATGGATCTTCAACAATGCATAATAATGTCTTCAAGAATGTCTCTAGGTTGCTTTCCCTAGATCAAGTCTTCAATACCTCTTCAAGGGTTCAAGGGCTACTTTACAATGATCCTTTTCAAGAAAAAATATTGTTAAGGTTCCAATGAAACAATGCTCAATGAACTGCTTCTCAAAAGATACCCAAAACTCCCAATCAAGTGTCACAGATCCAAAACACTAGAAGTCTCGCTCACAAGCTAGCTTCAACAAGGGTCTACAACAAGTCTTTTAAGCACTCAAACAAAGGTCTTCCAACTTCTTCTCCAAAAATTTTTGAATGCAATTCCAAAGAAACGCTCTCTCAAGAACTACTTCAATAAGGCTTCAAACAATGGTCACCGAGATTAATGATATCTCCAAATTGTTCCAAATCTATGTCAAAGGGACTTCTTTTAAAAGTATTCAAATTTGGTGTCTTTTCTGTTGTAGATTTGGTTGAATAGTTAGGGTAAGATGACTGTCCACATCAACATACTTAAACTCATCCAAACTGCCTCCTAATCTACCGCAACTAGCTTCCATGTTAGTCGCTCGCTCCTATGTGCTTAAGTTATGGATGGTTTTTAGTTCTCGAAAATAGACCTTTGACTCCTAAACAAAATGTGACTAGGACTATAGCTCTCCTCATACTATATCCTCAGTGGACAATCAACAACCAAAGATGATCCAAAACAGAGGTCCAAAATGTGATATATTATAGTCCCTCCAACAAAATATCCGACCACACTTTTCATGTCACAAATTTGGAGCAACAGCTTTTACCATAGTCATAGTAGTTTTCCTCAAGTCCGACTTTGAAGAAAAGAATAAATATATTTTCCCAAAATATATCCTTAACTCATCCTCAAGATGTTTTAATCCTAAAATATAAGTCTTTGTTTAGCCCAAACAAGTTGATTTAAAAAACCTCCTTGGCCTCATTTATCCTTCTATACGTATTCTCTAAAATATCGACCAACCATGGCCGAATGAAGTAT